>CAUJNA010000505.1:147500-212807 GCA_963377175.1 Effrenium voratum | reverse complement strand
GTCTCTGTGTGTCTCTGTGTGTCTCTGTGTGTCTCTGTGTGTCTCTGTGTGTCTCTGTTTGTCTCTGTGTGTCTCTGTGTGTCTCTGTGTGTCTCTGTGTGTCTCTGTGTGTGTCTGTGTGTGTCTGTGTGTGTCTGTGTGTGTCTGTGTGTGTCTGTGTGTGTCTGTGAGTGTCTGTGTGTGTCTGTGTGTCTGTGTGTGTCTGTGTGTGTCTGTGTGTGTCTGTGTGTGTCTGTGTGTGTCTGTGTGTGTCTGTGTGTGTCTGTGTGTGTCTGTGTGTGTCTGTGTGTGTCTGTGTGTGTCTGTGTGTGTCTGTGGGTGTCTGTGGGTGTCTGTGGGTGTCTGTGGGTGTCTGTGGGTGTCTGTGGGGTGTGTGTGGTGTGTGTGTGGTGTGTGTGTGTGGTGTGTGTGTGTGTGTGGTGTGTGTGTGTGTGTGTGTGTGTGTGTGTGTGTGTGTGTGTGTGTGTGTGTGTGTGTGTGTGTGTGTGTGTGTGTGTGTGTGTGTGTGTGTGTGTGTGTGTGTGTGTGTGTGTGTGGGTGTGTCTGTGTGTGTGTGTGTGTGTGTGTGTGTGTGTGTGTGTGTGTGTGTGTGTGTGTGTGTGTGTGTGTGTGTGTGTGTGTGTGTGTGTGTGTGTGTGTGTGTGTGTGTGTGTGTGTGTGTGTGTGTGTGTGTGTGAGTCTGTGTGTGTGTGTGTGTGTGTGTGTGTGTGTGTGTGTGTGTGTGTGTGTGTGTGTGTGTGTGTGTGTGTGTGTGTGTGTGTGTGTGTGTGTGTGTGTGTGTGTGTGTGTGTGTGTGTGTGTGTGTGTGTGTGTGTGTGTGTGTGTGTGTGTGTGTGTGTGTGTGTGTGTGTGTGTGTGTGTGTGTGTGTGTGTGTGTGTGTGTGTGTGTGTGTGTGTGTGTGTGTGTGTGTGTGTGTGTGTGTGTGTGTGTGTGTGTGTGTGTGTGTGTGTGTGTGTGTGTGTGTGTGTGTGTGTGTGTGTGTGTGTGTGTGTGTGTGTGTGTGTGTGTGTGTGTGTGTGTGTGTGTGTGTGTGTGTGTGTGTGTGTGTGTGTGTGTGTGTGTGTGTGTGTGTGTGTGTGTGTGTGTGTGTGTGTGTGTGTGTGTGTGTGTGTGTGTGTGTGTGTGTGTGTGTGTGTGTGTGTGTGTGTGTGTGGTGTGTGTGTGTGTGTGTGTGTGTGTGTGTGTGTGTGTGTGTGTGTGTGTGTGTGTGTGTGTGTGTGTGTGTGTGTGTGTGTGTGTGTGTGTGTGTGTGTGTGTGTGTGTGTGTGTGTGTGTGTGTGTGTGTGTTTGTGTGTGTGTGTGTGATACTAATGACCACTCTGCGATGTTGAGAGAGATTCGCTTGGTGTAACGAAAAGCTGCCCTGATTTCTGACAACTATGTAGAGCCATCAAAAACGGGGGTTCATGTTTGGAGACAGACCCATCTGGCACTCAACTTCATTACCTCATGTGCTTGGAGCAGGGGTCTCAGGATTTCAAATCCACACGTACGTTTCCAAGGGAGCAGGCTGTTGCCCAGTGCCATCATCCCACCAAAAAGCCTCCAAAAAACATGGGATACAGGGCCAGGGTTACTTAAACCTGGGGGGGTGCTTCGAAAAATGGGTGCCTCTCAAAATGGGGAACCCCGAGATGCTTAAAAACCACCAACTGCCGGTCCCCAATTTCAGGAAGCAGCCACACTAGCCACAGTCAAAACATGTGGTCATAGGACGCTAAAGTGCGATGTCCTTTTGGTTCTCCTGAAAGTAACCTAAGGGCAGGGTACCCTCCAAACACACACACACACATGAAGGTTCCGTTCTCCTGATCTCTGCAGTTTCCGCGGTATGTCCTCCCGAGTCCCAAAACCAATAAACCGTAGACACCCAGACCACGAGTGGAAAAACTCTTTCAACAAAAAAAACGCGGAAAAAATGGGACCCTTCAATAGATATACGTAGCCATGCACTCAGCATAGCCGTACAAATCACTTCCAAGCTGAGCGTTGCGCTTCGAGTCGTCCGCTGCGCCTTTTCTCGCTTGGCTGAGATAGCCACGCACCTGGCGAGGAGAAACATGACCGCCCCCCCCCTTCCCCCCCTGGGCGCCGAAAAAGGATGTCAAAACAACAATAAGTACTAAGTGAGGGGACCTGCCAAAACAAAGAGGGGGTCGTCCCTGTTGCAGAGGCAGAGTTTGATGTGTTGCCTCCTTCCAAGGGGTCGAGCACATGGTGTCAGAGTTGCTGACACAAAACGTTGTGCCGCGCACCGGCGAATCATCGAAACCTGAGCAGAAACGAGCCGTGTAGCCTCGAACTGAGCTTTTTGAAACTTGCAGGTCGCATTCGCATAGATGATGTTTCTGATGTGAAAGTGAATGACCAATGAGAGCATCTGCAGGTGCTTTTCTATTTTGTTGCCTACCCTTCTGACTCGTAAACCTCACATTGTCCCAAGATGACTCACCAGGCCAATGCGTCTCCAAAGTGGGAGCCCTCTTTCGGGTTCAAACCTGGGCCTTCAGGAAGCCGACGGTTTGAGCGCTTTGGCATTTTGGCAGGGCCCGTCACGATCCCGATTCCCTCAATGCGAGCATTTACTTCTCTGAACCTAATCCGTTGACAACTCCATGCAGATTCAAATGTGTTTTTTTATGCCCTGTACAAAGGGGTTTTGGGGTTTGACTTGTACATCAGGGTGCACCCTCAGTACATTTGAGTGCCCAGAGATCCCAGCCCATCCCAGGCCGAAGCCCGAATCCCCGAACCGAGGGCCCTCGGCCTCCTTGGCCAGGACCTTGCCCAGCTCGACACCCCACCTCAGAGGCTGTCTTGGGCTCCACCACCCTAAGGCTCCAATTGGATGCTTTTTGGGCTGTTTTCAAGGGCCCCTGAGGGTCCGGGTTCTTCATTGGAGGGCCCGGGCCTGGCGGGGGGGGTCATGAGCCTTAGGGCAACTACTTAATGTCTGAGCCAACTTCCTGAGTGGGGCCGCAAAAAATCCGAGCTTGTTGTTTGCCACCAAAATCATCTACCCAAGAAGTGTGCAGTCCAGGAACTCAGGAAGTGAGCTATTGTGTAACAATATCCTGTTGGTTCCCCTTCAAAGTTACGGGCTGGTTGTTCCATCATACTGGACCCACTCTTTTGAGCGTATCAAAACCTGTGCCACTGCTCAGCTTCGGTCATGTGCCTGCTCCCCTGATGGTCTTTGTCAGCTACTCTTGCTTTAGTCAGGCGTTGTTCCTGATTGATTGTGGAGATGGTAAGTCACGTGAAGTTTGTTTTAACCGAACACACACCCGGTACTGTACCCAGGGCAATTCGCCGTTCAGTTGAGATTGCCATCAACCTCCAGCAAATTTGTGAAGCAACCCTTTGCTCCAAGAAGCCCCTAGTGCAGCAAATTGGCTCGTGATTCTACCATGTTCAAGGCTCGGCATGGCCCATCAAGTCATTTGGCGTCCGGGCTGGTCGAAGGAGTTGACATTCAGCAGCCAGCCTCAGGGACTTTGGGAAACCAGAGTGCAGCCACGGTCGAAGCTTCTGGGCGATGGTGGCAATTCTCTTGACTTGTGTTGCAGCTGGATTCGTCAGGAAAAAAGTCTGGGCTCTTTGTTTACCACTAAGCAGGTCTTCTAAAAAGGCCTCAAGTTTGAAGTCTGAAAACCAAGTGAGAAAACCTCAAGCGGATGTCAAGCACTGGCCACCACCAAACGGTCCATCCCTCGACCAGTCCGCAGTCCGCCTATCACCGCGGTGCGGTGCTCGTAGAGAGCCAAGAGCTGGCCGAGCCTTGTGGCGGGTCCCGTAAAAGCTGATCACCGTGTGGCAAAAAAATTCAAGACCTAGGGTTACGCAGTTTACTTTTCCATTAGGGCAACCTCTTGGGCCATTTTTGAGCTACAGCATATGGACATCAGGGGAAAACCAAAAAGTTAGGTTGATTCGCTTTGGGCAAGCGAGACGCATAGGATCCAACCCGTGTCCCCCCCCCCCAGTTTTGCAGGGTCCCGAGGGAACCCCCGCGTCAGAGGGGGCCCGACACTACGGGCCTCTTCTTCCCCTGTTTCTCGCCTTTCTCCAATCGTCCCAAACCCAGTTCCCCATAGTCTGGGAAAGTGGGGGACTTGGGGTGGAATCCATTGCCATGGTACCCCGCACTTAGTTGTGGGTCGTTTTAAAGGAGAATGCAAGGGATGTATTTCTTATTATCATCATTATATCTATTTATGACTGTCAATTATTCGTTTATTTTATTCTATTTGGAGGGGGGGGGTTGGGGACAAACCCCAAACAACGAGCGCCCAGCACGCCACGCGCATTTGATCGTCGCCCGCCACACGCCAGGTCTCGGACCAGAACGCGTTGCAGGTGGGCATCAGCAGGGACCTCGGGCGGTCCCAGGCGCGTTCCCACAGCTTTGCCAAAAAATGTCATGGAGCCTTAAAATCCCATGGACCCTTAAAACATGGACCCTGAAAGCCATTTAAGAGAAACCAACTCAATTTTCTCTCAAAACTAGGATTCCTAGGCCCCTAACATAGTTGATGCCTGTCGGGTGTGCCTTTCAAGCCGACTTGCTCATGGCAAACAACATTGCTTGCCTACCCAAGAGGACATGGGACAATGAGGCGTGCGTTCTGGTTTTTGTGTGAAATTTGGGTGGGCCTCCCATGCCCCCCTCCAAATGAAGCAACCAGAGATTTAGTCTGCCCGTGTGTTTCCGACTCATCTCAGGGCAAATCCCTGGAAGGCATCCATGCGCTGACTGGCAGAATCAGGGTTGTGCGCTTCACCCCGTTGTTTCAAACATGCCTAAACCACTTTTTGCTCGAGCAGACCTCCTTTGCGTGTCCGTTTTTCAGGGCGCCGTACAAATCTTGCCAAGCCTTCGTGCAGCCTAACTTGACGCCAAGGCACAGGGAGGGCCTATCGCCGGGAAAGGTCTTGTGCGCAATGAGCTTCTCTGGCACGCCCTCCGCCTGTCAAACTCAGCCCGTCTCAGGGGCCGACGATGTTTACTTTATGTCAGACTTGGGGTCGGCTGGAGTGATGGTCAGAAGGTCATGGGATTGTTGTCACAAAGAGGGTTTGGTGGGTTGGTACAAAGCTCCAAACCAGACCCAAACCAGACCCAACAAGAACACCTTGACACATGACCGCATCGCCCCAGCCTCATTTAACCCTGCTCCAGCCCCACCTCAAACAGTAGTTCCATGCAACATCATGGAACTCCTGCCCGCTGCCAGCCCCAAACAGCAACCAACCAACCGGCAGAACAATTGCAAAAGCTTTGTTTTGGGATCGCTAAGGATAGATGTCATCGAACCAACACAAGAAAATCAAATGAGCAATTTCACAAACATCTGCCGCTCGAATACACCAAGCGAAATCGACACACAACACAAGGAGCAGGATAGACTGATGAATAATCAACCAGAATAAGCAGAAAGAAGAGAACCAAGCTGAAAAATCTACTGAATAGAACATGACGGACTTAAAACAGGAACACTGAAGAACATGAACACATACGAACACGTACACATGGTGCAATCGATGGCACCATGGCACTTTTTTTGGGGTGGGAGGTAGTTAGACAGGATGCCAACTGATTTGCTTTCACCAGCTGCAAAAACTGAGCAAGCCAAAAAAGAAGAGAACCTTAGAGAATGAACACCTTAGATCCCTTAGAACATGACACGGTAGATTTCATTGAAGAAAACTTGAAACCTTCCAAAGACCTGGTTAAACTGGGTTGGTCGAAAGACCCTGCTTTGCCCTTTGATCCGTCCGTTGGGCCACGTGGACTTCCGGCTTCGCGAAGCCGCGCCACCCGCGCCTTGAGCTCCTCCGCGGTCTTCCCCAGCGCCAGCGCATCTGCGAAAATCCGCGGGGGCCCGACTCTTCAGCTTCCCTCAAAAAGGCTGGGTTGGAGCCGAATCGGTGAAGGGTGGGAAGAAGGGGTGGTTTCCCACTTACCCTCAAGAGCCAGAGGTTCAAATCCAAGTCCAAAGCACCTGAAACTTGGGGGTGCAAAAAATGACACATGTGTTCCAGCCCTCAACCACGATTTCGGACTTGGGAAAAAGCAGTTATTGTTGGGAGGGCGGTGCTGGTTCAGATTCTGGTTTTTAGTCAACCCAATGTTTCAAAGAATGGAGACCCCTGCAAGTGGCTGGACTCGCTTCAAGGAGGTTTTGGGATCATAGGGGATATTCCCTCATTCCCTGCGAACCAGCAAGTCCAACTCCCCTCATGTGGGAAGGGATCAACATAAACCCGGAACGGGTTTGGATTTTCGTGCGGAGGGACTGAGCTCCCTGGCTTGTGATTTTGCAATTGAATGAGACCCCCTTGTCACGCCCAAATCGGCCTGCAGAATCTGGCAATGGGACCAAACCTCATACCCCGGAAGCGCCGAAACCACCTCACATGGGTGTTTTTTTTTTGAGGTACCCGTTTTTTGGTGGTGTTAAAGGGAAACCAAAGGGAACAACCACCATTTTGGGGGAGTCCCCTATTCAAAAACACACCCATAATATGAGGAAGCGCCGAAACCGCTCCTCAAACCGCCGAAAAACGTCTTTTTGGCCTGGCTGCGCGAAGAAGTTGGACATGAGCTCGTCGTGGTTGGACACGGCTTCGCCGGCCAGCTCGACCTGACGGGTTGTGCATTGGGCCGCATACTCGAAAACGTCTGGATGCTCTTACAAAAGGGGGTTTGCAACCCAACGAATCCAGGGTCCCCTTTTCAGGTTCCTTTCAAAGTGGGCTGCAAAAGCCGCAACCCGGATCCGAAATAATACTTCTGTCTCCAGTTGCCATGGGAATCGATTGAACCCACATTTCCAGTCCAAAGCTCCAGACCAAAGCAGTAGTCGCCCGGTCCTACGAAGATCTGACCGCTTCCTTCCTAGTCCCACTTAGGGGACCCCTCCAGCGACCCGTTTCCCTTCGAAAACATAAATCAGACGCTAAAGGAGCCAACCACCTTTTAAGATTCATACGCCCATTGTTCTTTGACTCGAAGTTGCCCTTTCAATCACCACCACCCCCCTCCCGCCCAGGGTGGCCCTGCCACACAGCCTGGTTCTCGGTAGGGTCCCTGACAAAATGACCCCGAACTGAACCATCCAACTCGTGGCTTAGGGAAGCACCCCTGAAGCGATCTTTATGAGAACCAGCCACCATTCCCCCCTCTTAACTCGTTGGGTTCATTCGCGCTGTAAGCATAATGACTTGGCAAGGTTGGTACCCTGGTTGTAAATCAACCAAACTTTGTTGAGAGGGGTGAAAGTCCAAGCAAGAAAACCCATTATGTTTGAACATCCGGGTAGGACACCCCGACTGATTTACCATTATAGTAGGTTAT
The DNA here is from genome assembly GCA_963377175.1 of Effrenium voratum. Taxonomy (NCBI): domain Eukaryota; class Dinophyceae; order Suessiales; family Symbiodiniaceae; genus Effrenium; species Effrenium voratum. The sequence goes on along the minus strand of CAUJNA010000505.1, from coordinate 205,446 downwards.
CAGGGGTATCTCTAGAACTCTCAGCCCGAGCTCCACGTTTTGCCTTTCTGATGCGAGCGTTTTGTGGCCCTTCTTGGCTAAAAGAAAGCCCAAGAGGAACACCGAAACATTGGGATCTGGACACGCCATACGCCGTTCAAAATGGCACCCAAGAAAAACAGAGAACCTTCCCCTTTCTTTCCAGGGATCCTTCTTTCCAAAAAACCTCCGGAAACCCAAGGGAAAACGGATCCGGTGTTTGCCAAGAACGGTTCGCTAAAAAAAATCATGGGGAATCAACCCCCAAACGAGTGGCTTGAGCTGAGCTGAGCGGTGCGGCCGGGTTCTGGGAGCTGGCGAAGCCCAAGAAGTGGGAGGGCACCACTCGGCCCTGGTGCATCAGCTGGTAGAAGCTGTGCTGGCCTCGATGGATCGATGTGTTGGGTGAGCCGTGAAAAGACCCAATTAGACCCAATAGACCCAACAAAAATATTCAGCGAACCTGTGTTAACAAAAAAGAAAAGCGACCAGAACATAGACCCAGACGGGTGCGTCCATTTTGGCGGGAATCTCCCGCCCCAAAATAAATAAAATGAAATGGCGGGCTTCCTTTTCGTGTCTCTTTAAAACCACAAAAAGGGGGAGCCTCCATTTCACTCCCCAAAGCTCTTGGGGCAGCCCCCCCCCCAAACACACCGTCCTTTAGGGGAACACAGTGGACCAAACCTGGGATCAAGAGGTTTGCAAGTTCAGATGGACTCCAACGCAAGTTCGGCTTTTTTTTTGTCCTTTAACAGCTTCCAACAAGGTTCCGGCAACTTTGGAACCCATGGGCCAGGGTCCCTTTTTTGTTGAAAGGCCATGTTCGAAGCAAGATTTGGGTCTCGGTCTCTCTTAAAAAAAAAAAAAACACGTGTCCATCCCCCTGCCACAAAATCATCTTCAGGAGGCCTGCACGGTTTGTTCATGCCAAGGAGTGCCAATTTGGGGGGGATTCACCCAGTCCCGTGAAAGGAGTGACAGCATGTCACTGAACAGAATTCAGCCTCTGAGTTTAGGCGCAAAGCAGCCCCGATTTCAGCCCTAAGCCGCGAACCCCAAAACCGACCCTCCGGAGTAAGCTCCAAGAAAGTCTACAACCAAGCAAGTCTCAACTGCCGACACCCTAAATCAGGGCTATGCAACATTGCGCTCATGCAGCTGTGACAAATCCGAACCTCATTGGTCCAGATGAGGCCGGTGATGCTGTCATACATCAACCCCACAGTTCCGCAAACAACACTAATTACCCAAATTCCAAACCGTGAATTACAGAAGAACCATGAAGGCACCTATCCTTCAGACCCGGAAATGCTCGTTATGCTCCTCATCCCCTTCGCTGAGCTCCCATGCAGGTAAATCCTATAATTCCCACTGATTTTTTCGCGCAAACGGTACCCTTCTCAGGGTTTCAAAGGGAGCCTGCGGAGAAATGCCCCTATTGAAGCTTCAACCCACATGGTCAGAGGTCTGTTGGAAGAAAACAATGACAAGCAAAAGACTTCAATCGGGGAAAGCTTTTAGCTTGGCTTCCCTGGAACGGAACAGCCACGAAACGGGCAAGCCTCAAGCAACAGAAAAGGGATGCAGTTGGCGTGCTACAAAGTGTCCTCATCGGACCATTGCAAAAAGTGCGATCAGGAGATGAGGAAACACCCGCCGCTCGCAATATCCTCAGATGCCCAGCGGCCATCTGAAAAAAAGGGCATCCTTTTTTTGGTTGGTTGAGTTTAAAGGGGAACCCTTCCAGGGCGCCACTGGGCAACTGGATATTACCCCCTCCCTCACACAACAAAAAGCTGCTGGCTAAGGTCTCTGCCGTTGGTGCCAGGCTCCCCAAAGTTGATGGCACCCGTTGGGACAGCCACGGCGGTTCCATCCTCATGGCAAACCAATGCCAAAAGCCATGAGAGTCACTGGTCCGGCGCCTGATCGGGATGGATGATCGTTAGCCACCCTCCTTTGGAAGTCCATGTGCCGGTGTAGATGTTGTTTTTGTTTTAACGAGCCATACCGTTGACTTCCTACTGGCAATATTCAAGGTATCAACAACAAGGGCATTCCCCTCCCAAAGCTGATTGCATGCATACCTTGGCATCCTTTTCCAGCACCACCATTCAGATTTGGTTGCAGCTGTCAACCACGTGAGCCGCAATCAAAACCTGGTGCTAATGGACTCCAGATCCGGTCGCCTAAACAGGCAGAAAAGTAAGGAAGCTTCGACACATGAATTTGGTTCCTGTCAAGGACATAGGGAAATTGATTTGTAAGGTCCGATCTTTTTGTTGGACATTGAGCGAGTCCCGTGTGGGCAAAAACCCCTGGCCTTTGTGGGAATTGTTCGTGAAGTTGCCGATACTTCCCAATTCTAACCTCCATCTCCCCGACTCGGCTTGGATTGTGGCTCATTTGAGCGGCGTCCTAGACCCATCGACTTTGGGTTCTACTTAATTAGACGGTTGGGGGCGGGGGGTTTGGGGTTTTGGCTGCTCAATCGCCCTTTCTGCACTAAGCCTCAGGCCATCTGAACAGACTTTCCATTGCCTCAGGCAAGGTCAGTCGCTGGATCAACCACCTTGATCCTAGCTTGCAAAACTAAAGCAACTGGTCCTAGCTTGGCCTCACTTGCAAACAAATGAAACACTCGTGCTGGTTCTTTCCAACTGGCGAGATCAGGAAAGCCCAAAACTACTAGTTTGGCCTGCCCTAAAGCAACTATTTTTGCACAATCATGCCCCGGTACCCTAAGGATCCCCTAGAAACCCCTACAAAACGGGTAATACGTCAACCTTCCAAACAAGCCACATCAAGCCCCAAGAGGCCGTAGCAACCCTGAACAGGCACTAAGAGACCTTTCCCTTGACTCGTTTCCAATTTGATGGGAGTCGTCTTGCCCTGAGATCAGGTAGGGGTAAACTCTCCATTGTCTGAACCCAGGGATTGGATGTGCTTCTAGAAAACAATCCGAAACCAGAAGGAATCGGCTGATTGAAAAGCACGGCTTTTGGGGGTTACATATCCCATGTGGAGACGAACTCACGTCTGCCAGTAAAGCTTCTGGGAGGTTGATGACAATAAATTCCAACCCAACCTTTTGACCGCACCCCACACTGGGCCTCAGTTTCCTGTTGGTGGTTCTTTGGAACAACCACAAAACAGGCACCCTCAAACAAATCCACCTCTCAAGCACATCTGTCAGCAACCTCCAACCTGGGTCCGCCCCAACCTGAATTGAGGGGGCCCTGCTTTGGTCAGCCATCACGCTGATTTGGGGCAACCAAAAATGCAGCAAGCTCTCACTTGCTCACTGGATGGTTGCCAAACAAAACCCAGAAACCTTGTGCGGCACCCAAACTAATAGTCTTTCTCAGGGAGTCGAAACCTCAAACCTCTTCACCGGAAGGGCGATTTCCACAGTGCCCGGCTCTCCATGTCCAGCTGCTGGATGTGGGGCACAAAACGGAGCAGCGCCTTGAAGCCGCGACAAACCGGGCGCAGCGCGCGCGCCCCCCCCCCCATGTTCCCAAGTATTCGGCCCGGGGGGGGGTTCTTTGGATGAGATTCTCCCCTGAAATGAGTTTCCTTGAGGTGAAAAGAGATCATGGATCAATCATGGTTGCCGTCCCTGAACAATTTAGCCCGAACAAGGGGAAAAATGAATCAACAAACGCAGCCAAAGGTCTTGGGTGGCAAGGGAAACAAACATTGGCTCGTGCTTGGACATCTCCTTCAAGCTGACCACAAGACAATTTTTAATCCCTTTTCACACGAGCAAAACACTGGGTGTTCCCTATAGTCTTCCCCACGTTTCGACCCCTCTCAAAACATGGTTCTGTTTTTGGGGGAAGTTTTTCTTAGGGGGAGGTTTTGGCCTTTTGGCGCCTTGTAGGAGGTGGTTTTGCGGGGTCCCTGAAGATTGATCGGATCTGCGGTTTCTACAATCATTCGATAACTTCAAAACCTGTCTTCGCTCCTTTCCCCCCCCTTTTCTCCGCCAACCCATTTTGCGGTGGTTTCATCGGCCTGGCAGTAGGGCAGGATGGCGACCCCCTCGTAGCCCAGCAAGCTGCCGTTCCAGACCTGGGCAAAGCCGCGGGAGTGAACCCAGGACCCACGGGAGCAGAAAGAAAGGGCTTCGCAGCCAACAAAAAGACGAAGAAATGAGGCGCATGGCCACTGGCCACAAATTCAGGGCATATAGTGGTAGTAACTTGAAGGTGGTGAAAACCAGTTTGGAGACTAGCCGGACTGGACAGGTCACAGGGCCTGGTTGGTGTCTGTTTCCTCCACCATGGTAGGTATGCCTGCCTTCTTTGGATTGAGGCAGTTCTGCCTGTCTGCTGAGTTTCCAAAACCCTTTGAACATGTCAAAGTGGATCATATCAATATGTGTGTGTGTCTGTGTGAGTCCGCGTGCGTCCCTGATCCACCCAGAAACCAACCAATTGTCCAAGCGGCGGCAAAGCACGGCTGGATCAATTCAGGACGTGCCTGCTATGAGTGATGCTGAAGTCCTTTTGGCCCCCTTCCTGAACCGCTGTTGTCTCTGTTTGCCTCAAGCAAGTAGAGGGAAGCCAGCTTGACTTGCCGACGCTCGATATGGAGTTTGATTGTCTTCCTCCCTCGGGAGCCTCTGTGTGTGTGTGTGTGTGCGTTCTCCTTTTGGGCGGGTACCCTGTTTTCACACGCACTCATACGGACCCGCCAACCAAGGGTCCAAGCGCACCGGCACACAAAACACGCTCCAGATGTCATATATGAGCCTAGTCTAAAAGACGAAATAGTTTTGGAGAAGCCCCCAAGTATCCAAAAGTATGCAGCCACATTTCTGCAAGGGGGACATTTCCGCAAGGGGAAATAAACACATTCTGCCACCCACTCTTCCGAAACGCTCGGGGATTCAGGACCAGGCCCAAAACCATGTAACAAATCGAAAGGGTTGCTGACCTTCAATTATCTATCCCAGTGATTCCAGCTACCAATCCACTTCCAGTTACCATTATAGTAGGTAGCCAGGCTTCCTTACCTTTAGGCTTCACATGATTTCCCCTGCTTACCTACTATAGCTTGCCTGGAATTGGGTGGGTTGTGACTGGGGTTGTGAGCCCAAAGCCATTGACCTTCCGGCGCTCGAAATCTTGGCCCTGGGTTGAGCAGGGATCCTTACATTATACACCTGAACATTGCCTTGTAAATTGTGGTTTCCCTTTATTTTGGTGGAAAAAGCCATGTTTCAAATGGGCAAAATGTATCTTTTAAGGAGCCTGTTGAGGTTCCCGACATCCAGCAAGCCCAGGATCAACGGCAGGTTCTCCTTGGCCGAAGCCTTCTGGAAGTGCTCGTCCATGGCGTGCCTCGGGGGGAAGGGCTCGCGGAGGAAGGGGGAAGGGGGGACTCGACTCAAAACACTCTCAAAACCAAACGCACAGAAACCGGTGTTCGGGTTTGTCTTGAAACAACCAATTCCCAACATGAGTGTTGTTTCCTTTGCCTCCTTTGAACAAATCTGAACAAAAACGTGATATTGTCGTGATCAAGCGACCATCTAATTTGAGGGAAACATATTCTTGGGGGGCTCCCTGTTTCGTGGAGGAATGTGTCCAACATTTTGGCAAATACTCCCGCTTGCTGGGTTTGTTTGCCGAATTTCTTGTGGTGTAGGAATTGGGGTGACCCGTTGAATAGGGTTTGACCAAATGCTACACACATAATTCCATGCAGACCGAGCAATGAAGCGTTTGGGATCCCCTAGAACTAGGGGTGGTTCAATTCCGTTTCTTGTTTTTTTTTGTCGACCCCTATCCTCTCGAAAAGCACACAGCCCAGCTTTCAGCGTTTTCCCTTTTGAAGTCATTAACTGATTCTGGGGCAGGAGCAGGAATCCACGGACAGTTGCCGTTTTCCTTTCGGCTGCCGTTTTCAAAACTGGTAACATAAGACCCCTGCACCTTGACTCCAACTCTGGTTGGCTTCGAGGGGGCGCAAGCTAGCTCCCGAGGAAATTGAGAAGCGCCAGAAACCCGTTGACTTGTGGTTTTACAAAGATGGTAAAGCGTGCAAAGCCATCATGCTGTAACAAATGCAGCTGGAACAAATTGTCAACGGGGTTTTTGGCGCAGACATTGGTAAAACTCATGGTCCCAAAACACGGCTTAACGTTCGGTTGGTCATCAAACTGTTTTGCTCACCGTGGCCAAGCTGGACACTCCAGAACACGTGATGGGCAGATTTGCCCGTCAAGTCTAGCTTTCTTGACAGCAACACAGCTTGCCAACCAATTTGTCCTTCCGGAATTTTGATGGCAACTTTTCGGGAAAACTATCTTCCAAACGACCAACGACAAGTAAGACTACGTTGCTTCGTCGCTTTGTTGAACATGCGTAGATTTCCAACCTAGAAACTCTCACTGGCCTCACCCCATCAAAGGGAAACTTGCATTGGCCAGCGCGAGGTGGCGAACAGCTTCCCAGCTAAACAGCCGCGGTGCGGAAGGTCACTGACAGACCGTAGCGCTTGGAGAACACATCCCCGAGCAAGCGCGACGCAGTGAGATGCAGGGTTGGTTCTTGCACGCCTTGTGTCTTACGCGCAGCGGGGTCTGCAAAAACACGCTTACAACAAATAAGCACGCAGACACGCGCCAGCGCTCGCCCGGCTTTCCGCATGGACAGCCCAACGCAGACGCGCGCCCCAGAATCCTATCTAACGCGTTCATTTGGGTCGCCTGAGACAGGATGACAGGCCATTGTGAAGTTCAACGTGTGCTACCTTCGTCTCCGCGCTCGCTTCAGCTGCCAGCGCTTCTGCCAGATTCAAATGTAGTAGTTTGACCATAATTATATCTAAAAAAGGGTTTGCGACGGTGCCTGCGCGGGACAGAGTTGCGTAAAAACATTGGGGTGTTCGATTTCCCCCGGGTCCGCTTTTACATCCTTAAGATGACTCACAGCTGAACTCGGAGCGGTACCTTTTCCTTCCAGCTGATGACTCTAGTATCCACAAAAGCCAGGGGCAGCCCGGAAAATTTATTAGCGCTGCCTGGCGCATGCTCTCCGGCCTTGAGAACTCAAAGCCCTGGCTGGCAAATCTTGAGCCACCAGCATCGCCTCTTCTGGCAAATCTCGACCCTTTACCTGTTGAGACCCTTTCCCCCCTTTCCCCTAAAGCCTTTTCCCCCCCTGAGATCTTCTCACTTTTCCTCCCTAAGAAGATCTTTTCCCCTCTTCCCTTGTTGAGATCCTTTCCCCCGTTTCCCGCGTAAGGACTTTTCTTCCGTCTTCTCCCTTTTTTTCCCTAAGATCTTTTCCCACCTTTCCCTGTTGAGATCCTTTCCCCCCTTTCCTTCTAAGGCCTTTTCCCTGTTGAGATGCTTTCCCCCATCCCCCCCCCTAAGGCGTTCCCACCCCTCCCGTCCTCTGGGACCTTCCCCTTTTCCTCCCTAAGATCTTTTCCCCCCTTTCCTTGATCCTTTCCCCCCCTTTCCTCTGAGGTTTTTCCCGCCCTGAGATCTTCTCCCTTTCCTAAGATCTTTTCCACCCTTTCCCTGTTGATTTCCCTACTTTCTCCCCTAAGGCCTTTTCCCCCCTGAAACCTTCTCCCTTTTCCTCCATAAGATCTGTTCCCTCTTTTTTTCTGTTGAGAACCCCCTTTCCTTCTGAGGCCTTTCCCCACCATGAGATCTTCTCCCTTTTCCTCCCTAAGATTTTTCCCCCCCTTTCCCTGTTGAGATCCTTTGCCCCCTTTCTCTGTAAGGCCTTTCCCGCCTTTCCCCCTGAGGACTTTTCCCCCCTGAGATCTTCTCCCTTTTCCTTCCTAAGATCTTTTCCCACCTTCCCCTGTTGAGATCCTTTCCCCCCTTTCCCTCCTAAAGCCTTTTCCCCACCTGAGATCTTCTCCCTTCCTGTTGAGATCCTTCCCCCGAAGATTTCAGGAAGGAAAAGACCTCAGGGGGAAAGGGGGGAAAGGGATCTGAACAGGGAAAGGGAGGACAAGATCAGGGAGAAGACCTCAAGGGCCTTTTGGGGGGAAAGGGTCTCAACAGGGAAAGGGGGGAAAAGATGGTCTCAGGGGGGGAAAAATGGGGGAAGGGTCCCAACAGGGAAAGTTGGGAAAAAATCTTAGGGAGGAAAAGGGAGAAGATCTCAGGGAAGGAAAAGGCTTTAGGGCGGAAAGGGCGGAAAGGGCCTCAACAGGGAAAGGGGGGACAAGATCTTAGAGAGGAAAAGGGAGAAGATCTCGGAAAGGCCTTAGGGGGAAGGGGCAGAAAGGAGTTCAACAAGGAAAGGGGGAAAAAGGTCTTCGGGAGGAAAACGGAGAAGGAGAAGAGGCCTTAGGGGGAAAGGGTGGAAAGGGTCTCAAGAGAAAGGGTGGGAAAAGATCTTAGGGAGGAAAAGGGGGAGAAGATCTCAGGGAGGGTCGGGGGGGCGGGAAAGATGTTGGAGGGGAAGGGGGGCAAGGGGTCAATTCTAAATCAGGCCTGCAATGTTGGCGGCCTGAGGGATAGAGAGATGTGGACGGAAGGATGGATGAACCGCCTGAGCTCAGTTTCTTTCTGTTGAAGAGCCTGGGTGCCACGGGCCTGGGCGGTGACCAGCTCATGGGTGTGCCGCGCAACAAGCTGGCTCATGTCCGCGGTGTACTTCTCATCGAAGCTGTTGCGCAGCATTGCCATGGCGCGGTCGTGCTCCAAGTTGCTCAGCCGAAGCTTGGTCTCCCAGATCTCCTCGCATTGCTCGAGGTCCCGCTCTGCCCGCCTCAGGTCCTGGCAAACCCGCCAAACCTCATGGCGCCTCTCCTGCGCAGCATCGTGGCGGTGGCCGTGGGCAGGCGGGTTGCTGGTTGGGCTGGACCTGAGCCCAGTCTCAGACACGTCAGACAGGCCTGGCCAGCAGGAGGTCATGCTTTTCAGGACAAAAACGCATTTTTAGTGATTTTCGACAAAAATGGACTCATGCCCCGAAAATTTCAAGGCCCGCCGGACAGGATTTTGGGGTGGGGGGGGGGGCCGGCAATGTTGGTCGGGCAAGGGTTGGGGGAGGGGAAAAGCGAAGATTCTTTTTGGAGAAGAGATCTGAGCGCCCTTGGCCCCTTTGGGGCCGAGGCGAATAGTAGTAGTAGTAGTAGTAGTAGTAGTAGTAGTAGTAGTAGTAGTAGTAGTAGTAGTAGTAGTAGTAGTAGTAGTAGTAGTAGTAGTAGCGGTAGGAGTAGCAGTAGCAGCAGCAGCAGCAGTAGTAGTAGTAGCGCTAGCACTAGTACTGGTAGTACGTAGCAGCAACGGTGAGATCATAGTAGCAGTTGTGCTACGGTGGGTATAGCACCAACTTACTAACTTGCTAACTGCCCTTTCCTCCAGCTCCGCTGACAGTTGCTTGGTTGATTCTTTGTGTGTTTGAGTGTTTCTCTGCTTTTTGTCCTTCTATTTGTTTGGGTTGCTTGCTTGCCTGCCTGCCTGCCTGCGTGCTTGCTTGCTTGTTTGTGTGCGTGCTTGCTTGCTTGCTTGTGTGGTGGCTTGTTTTGTTTTGTTTTGCTGTGACTGTTTTATTTCCTTTCCCTTCTTCTCAAACATTTCGTTTATGTTCGCATCGTTTCGTTTTTGTTTTCGTTTTGAATCGTTTCGTGTCGTGTTTTGTGTGTATTAGTTTGTTTGTTTGTTTGCTTGTTTGTTTGATTTATTGTTTGTTTGTTTGTTTGTTTGTGTGTCTGTGAGTTGTTCGCTCGCTCGCTCGCTCGCTCGTTCGTTCTTTCCGGTGTTTGCCTGTGTTGCGTGTTTGCTTGCTTGCTTGCTTGCTTGCTTGCTTGCTTGCTTGTTTGTTTGTTTGTTTGTTTGTTTGTTTGTTTATGTGGTTGTGTGCTGGTTTGCGTGCTTGCTGGCTTGTTTGCTTTGATCCTTGTTTGGTTGTTTGCTGTGCGTGCGTGTGCGTGTGTGCTTGTGCGTTTGTTTGTGCGATCATCTGTTTGTTTGCTTGTGTGTTCGCTTGCTTGCGTTGGCTGGCTGGCTTGCTGGTTGGCTGGCTTGCTGGTTGGCTGGTTGGCTGGTTGGTTGTGCAATTTGTTTGTTGATCTGCTGGTTTGTTTGGTTGTTTGCTTGCTTTCTTGTTTATCTGCTCTTGCTTGCTTGCTTGTTTGTTTGTTCGTTTGGTTGTGTGTTTGTGTTTGCGTGATTGTGTGGTTGTTTCTTTGCTTCTTTGTTTCTGTGGTTCTCTTTTGTTGGCATATCTGTTTCCTTGCTTGTTTGTGGATTGGTTTGCCTGTTTGCTGTTGGTTGTTTGACTGGTGTGCTCGTGCTTGTGTGTGTGTGTGTTTGTGTGCTTGTGGCGTTTGTGCGTTTGTGTGTTTCAATGCTTGTGCCGTTGTGAGTTTGTGTGCTTGCGTGTTCGTATGGTTGTGTGTGCGTGATTGCGTGGTTGTGTGCGTGTATGTGTAGGTGCTTGTGTGTTTGTGTGTTTTGGGTTTGTGGGTGTTGGGTTTGTTTGGTGTCTGTTTTTATGTTGTCATTTTTGAGGGTTCCTTTTTTGGAGTGTTTTAAAGGGAAACTAAGGAAACCCAATGGTTGGAGGTGCCCTATTTCAGTACAAACACACACACAAACACAAACACGCGCGCACACACACACACACATACAAACACAAACACACGCGCGCACACACACACACACAAACACAAACACACGCACGCACGCGCACACACACACACACACACACACACACCACACACACACACACACACACATACAAACACAAACACACGCGCACACACACACACATACAAACACAAACACACGCGCGCACACACACACACACAGAGCATATACAAACACAAACACACGCACACACACACACACACACACACACACACACACACACACATGTGCACACACACACACAAACCTTCTGCCCGTTGCCTTCCGATTTCCCCTCCCTCACCCGCTGAGGAAGCAAACCCACCTTCCAGGAACTGGTTGACGGTCCCAAAGCCGTACCTCGGCTCAACTGATCAAATGATATGTGTCTGGGTTGCTCCAAGCCACAAAGCAAAGGTATAACCTTTGTGGGTTTCATGGAGAAGGCACTTGTGCCAGAAAGGTTCAAGAGGCGATTGGGTCACACTCCAGCCATGGTGTCAGAATATGGACCCAAAGAAGGGTGATTCTCCTTTTGGCTCCCCTTGAACAAACCTGAAAAGTTCAAGTTCTGAAATGCTGAGTTGACTGGCCAGGACAAGTGGCTCAACTTCTCCCTAGCCAAGCAAAAGAGATCTAGTCACGTTTGGATAGAGCGGCGAACGGTTTCATGTCTGCCTTCAGGACAGTTTTTATTCTTGTCTCAGGGACTTCAGAGCAGCCCTTGAACGCACGGCGAATTCAAGGGTAGCGCAGCATGTTCCAGCAGCAATCACTTCCCCCCAACAAGTATACCCTATTCATGAACATCACTTTTTGCAGACCCCTAATTTCCCGATCGTTTGGAGGGGCTGGACCACAAAAACGCACGCTTAAGTTTATTTGGATTTGTCCAGGGAAACACTCGAACCACCATGGTTCCTTGCAAGGTTTTGGGTACAGCACTTCAATCCCACTTTTGGCTCGGGTAGAACCTCCAAGAAAGGGAATCCAAAGGGCATTTGCTTACTTGTTCCGTTTCCAACTTCTCGTTGCTTGCCAGTGCTAGGAGAAATTCGCCAAAAATAGAGGACCCCTCAAACATTGTCCTCAGCTTATGACTGTTGGGAATGTCCCCTCCCTCCAATTCGCAATTGGCCTTGTTTGGCCCGGCTGAAAATACCCCAATAGGGGCTAGTATGTGGGGCTGTCACCGAGCAGTGCCACAAACCCATTGACTGTGAACTGTCGCTAATATAAGCGGCTAAAAAAATAGGACTGGCTTGTGGGGGACTTTGAAGCCTTGAAACAGCTTTTAACAAGTGCGGAGTAGGTCTAACCTTTTGTAGGATACACAGAACACCTGCTTTTTTTCTCGAAAAGGTCTGAGGGGCTAGGGGTCACACCAAAGTGCAGCCATGTACTCCCACTGTGGATGGACGAAATCCTGCACCACCTAAGACACCCTGGAATCATGATTCCCCTGTACATACCAACAAGCAATGGTTTCCCATGGTCTCAAAGTGGTGCGAACGGATTTCGCCCCACAGCAGATCCTCTGATTCGCATAGGCCTTCGGATCCGAGGCCAGCGCTGCAAAGACAAGGCCAGCACCCCCACCGCGCTCCACACGGAGAAACGACCGCCCACCTCCGAGCGGCGAACTCGTCAGATCCCGGACCTTTGGTGGAGGGGGAATTCATGTACAACCACTTTGGAGGGGGCGCCATATTGAAACTCGTGGCCAAATAGCTGTGTTATGCTGTGCTGTTTTGGGAGGAAACCGATATCTCTTTCAACAAAAATAAATGTGGGGGGGGGTCTCCCTATTTCTCTGTTGAGAACCAGCAAATCATATCCAGAAGGCCCCTGGACCTCTGCCGCTCGCCAAGCAGTCGGCTTAGTAAACTGAAGCCTTCTGGTTGAGCTGGACCAAACCCTTCTTGAAACAAGTCAAACAACCGCTGCTCGAGCAACCCCATTTGGGGGTGTCCTTTTTGAGGGCACCCTTTTTGGGTGGTTTGCAAGAGAAACCAAAAGGAAAGCCACCACATATATATATATATAGGAGGGTCCTAAAATAGACACACCCCTTTGGTGTCCCTGTCGACGAAACCATGGCAAACCATGAGTTGTCCAACAGCAAATCATAAATCCAGTTGTCTGACCCACACCCTTAGATGCCATGAGGCAGGAAAAACGGGTACCCTGTCTTGGGTATATAAATTGGCAACCGTGGGATGAAGGCAACCCCTCGCCAACAAAACGAGCAAGTAACATCGCAGGAAAGCAGAAGCAAGCCACCGGGCTCCCTTCTTTGCTTTTGTGCTCTCAAAATATGGGTTGAGGAATTGGTCCGGGGACCTTTGGGGGTGCGGGGGGCGGTCTACATGGGAGGGGTCAAGAGCCTCAGAGCCTAAGGGTGCCCAAACCCCCCGTGGCCATGGGAAAAACAAGGCACCTCTTTTTTGGCTGCTGATTAGACAAGAAGTCCACCCCCTGCCACCAAAACAAAGTTGACAAGGGATAAGGCCACTCCTCCCACACAAAAAAGTGGACAAGGCATCAACCCACTGGTCGCCTCGGGGTGAAGCTTTCGGCCCTTCGGCCCTTCGGCGCTTCAGCCCCGGGCCCAGTCCCAGAATCCAAAGACGTTGTTGGAGTCGATGCCAAAAGCCTGCGGCCGGAAGGAAATTGGAGTTGCCCCACTTATAACCAATGTGGTTTTTTTGGGGGGAAAGATTGCATGGTTATAAGTGGGGTAACTATGGAATGCTTGGGGTGTTCGGCGAAGCTAGTAAGTAGGTCATAACCATGGTTATAAGTAGGGTAACTTGGGGTTAGTCTCTTATAACAATGCTTATAACCTATCTGCTAAGTTGGTTGAAACACCCAAGTGGGCATGGGAAAAAAAAACGAGGAAACTGATGAAACACACCCTAAAAAAGGCATGCTGCTGCTTGGCAATTTGGGTTACTGTAGGCATGGAAAAACTTAGGGGTCCCCGGGTTCTGATGGCGACAAAAGATCCAGATCGCTCGGTGCCGTTTTTTTTCCTGTAACTCGGATCCCGCAAACGGAGGATCCACGAAACAACGGTCGCCGCTTGGAACTACGAAGCATGGTTGCCAAATCCTCTGGTGGATCTCCATGGGAAACAAGAATTGACACCCTTTGTGTTGGTTTATGTTTTAGCCTCCCATCCCTCGCAACAAAAATAATAAAACAGGCATCCCACTGGCGTCTGGGGGTTTAAGTGGGAAGCATTTGGTGGACCTCCCTTACATGTAGATTGATATATATATATATAGTATGTGTATACATCTACATATATATATATATACATATGTATATATATGTACATTCATCACCATTGCCATCGTCCCATTCGACCCGTTCGGAAGGGTAGAACATTAGTGCCTGGCGGCTTGTGGACACATAAGGACGCAATATCAATGTTCTGCCCTTATAGTTTGGTCAGACCAAGGCTTGGAGCAATCCTGATCTCAAGCTCATTTCCGGAGTGGATTGGCCAAAACAAGTCCAAACTGTTCACTTTGCCACTAAAATTCTAGATGTCCCTTCCCCCTTCTCTTCAGGGATCCTTCCATTCCAAAACAAGTTGCCAAACCCACGGGAAGATGAGTGGTTTTTCAAGAGAATGAAGAATCAGCCCTGAGTAAAACGAGTCAGAATCAAAACCTGGTACAAACATTAACGTGGTCTGCCCAAATCGGTCCCTCCAAGAGGAAACTGATCTTCCAGGTACCCTCCCTCAGGACCAATTGGAGGGAAGCTGAGTTTGTGCTTGGACTGTCTGACAATCAAAGCCCAAGATGAAGGGTAGGGCGAATCGCCTGGCCAGAAATGAGGGACCTGACAAAACGTCCCTTCCGGCCCAAGTCAGAGAGACGGCACAGGCCTTGGTCTTGTCCAGCGCCGTGGAGCAAGCGACCACGTGCTTCGCGACACCTCAAGCAGCTCGGGGAGCCACCGGAGCTGAGGGAAGAGCATGGCGTTAGAGGAGCCCCCCCCACAAAAAAAAAGAGGAAAAACAAGAGGCCGGTTTTCGTGTTGGGTTCCATTGAAACCCATAGGGGACCCACAAATAGTCACACCCACAACAGAAAGGCCAAACTACTTGGAATGGGGTTGTGGGGTACCTTTATACATGATCATCAAATCATTGGAAAGTGAACAGGTAAGCTACACATCAAGACATGTGATGGTGTGAAGGGTTGGCAAACTGGATCCCGACAGATGCGGGACGACGACCCCTCTCCTGACCCTTTGTCAAAAAGTGCTCTGCACGTGTTGAAAAAGCCCGTGTTGCCGCACAAGACCGAGTATCTGTTGACAGACTAGATCCAACATGCATTCTTGCCCACAGCGTCTGAAAATACAAGGTTAGCCTTTTGGGGCCACAAAGAATGACAACAAAAGCATAAGAGCAAACTTGGGCAAGTGAGTAGGAAACCTTCCCAAGCTTGCTGTTTCTCCTCTCCCAAGCATCGAATTGGGAACCGGGGAGTCAGGGAGTCGGGCAGTCTTCGCTGCCGAGCTCCTTGACCAACCAAGCCTGGCTCGATGGCTCGAGTGCATTCGGTCCCTTTGCAACACCGCGATTGCGTTTGCAACACAAGTTAAGCAGCGCCCGAAGCCCATCGACTGTTGGCTTTATAGGGATTACCATAATCCTTGCTAGACCAGGTAGTAGAACCAGCTAAAATGTGCAATGCTGTTTTTCATCGGAGGGACACACAAACAAACGAACGCACGAGCGTTCGTTAGAAAGAAAGAACGAAAGAAGGAAGGAAAGAAAGAATGAAAATCAAAGGAAGCGAGGAAAGAATGAAAAACGAAGGAAGCGAGGAAAGAATGAAAAACGAAGGAAGGAAGGAAGGAAGGAAGGAAGGAAGGAAGGAAGCAAGGAAGGAAGGAAAGAAAGACAGAAAGAGCCAAACATCTACGAAATAATGAAAGCACATTCGACAAGGCGTTGCAAGTTTGAGCCTGCTTCCTCAGCTTGCGCACAAACCCTTGTGCCTCTTTGACAGGTCGGCCGGCGTTGGGGTCTCTTCAACAGCCTTACAAATCTTGCCTCGACGGCCAAACGAGGCAATGGCCCACCCCCCAATTATTAAACAAAAAATGCACAGGAAATATTGGCCCATACACAAAAATGATGTGTTCAGAGAGTGTGTTTCATTTTTAGTCTGCTCTAAAATGTAAACAGTTTTGGAGGAGACCCCTGAAATGTTGACCGAACCTCATCGGGTAAGAACCGCCCTTCTGGTTGTGAGCTGCACTGAAACACCCACCAGAAACACCCTGCAGACAACTGGGTGGTGTTAAGGGAAGACCCAAAGGGCTTGGTCTCCGGATAGGGAAAGCCACAGAAGCGGTGCTGTCCCTTTGGTTGGCCTTTGAAGCAATATAGTGACCTTGGGAAAACGTAAGCTACACATCAATAAAATAATGAATAAACGAACGAACGAACGAATAAATGTCCGTCCGTCCGTCCGTCCGTGCATTCATTCGTTCGTTCATTCATTGATTCATTCATTCATTCGTTCGGTCGTTCATTCTTCCCTTCCCTTCCCTTCCCTTCCATTCCATTCCATTCCATTTCATTCAATTCCATTAATTCATTCATTCATTCATTCATTCATTCATTCATTCGTTCGTTCGTTCGTTCGTTCGTTCGTTCGTTCTGTTCTTTCATTTCATTTCATTCCATTCCATTCCATTTCATTTCATATCATATCATTTCATTGCATTGCATGCATGCATGCATGCATTCGTTCATTCATTCATTCATTCATTCATTCATTCGTTCGTTCGTTCGTTCGTTCATTCATTCATTCATTCATTCATTCATTCATTCATTCATTCATTCGTTCGGTCGTTCATTCTTCCCTTCCCTTCCCTTCCCTTCCATTCCATTCCATTCCATTCCATTTCATTCAATTCCATTAATTCATTCATTCATTCATTCATTCATTCATTCGTTCGTTCGTTCGTTCGTTCGTTCGTTCGTTCGTTCGTTCTTTTCTTTCATTTCATTTCATTTCATTCCATTCCATTCCATTTCATTTCATATCATATCATTTCATTGCATTGCATGCATGCATGCATTCGTTCATTCATTCATTCATTCATTAATTCATTCGTTCGTTTGTTCGTTCGTTCGTTCATTCGTTCATTCATTCCATTCATTCATTCATTCATTCATTCATTCATTCATTCATTCATTCATTCATTCATTCATTCATTCATTCATTCATTCATTCATTCATTCATTCATTCATTCATTCATTCATTCATTCATTCATTCATTCATTCATTCATTCATTCATTCATTCATTCATTCATTCATTCATTCATTCATTCATTCATTCATTCATTCATTCATTCATTCATTCATTCATTCATTCATTCATTCATTCATTCATTCATTCATTCATTCATTCATTCATTCATTCATTCATTCATTCATTCATTCATTCATTCATTCATTCATTCATTCATGTATTCATGCATTGAAATCCAACCTTCTTCGATTCTAAGTCTTCTTGAGCCAGCGGCAGCACAAAGGCGATCATTAAAGCTCTAAATGCTCTGCCCAACCCTTTTGTCCTCGTTCAGACTTTGCTGCGAAAACGCTAACCACTTACATTGGGGACAAATCAGTAGTAGGAAAGCTTCCTGTTTTTTCACGTCTCAGCTAGCAGAGCCTAAAACCCATGCCATTGACTTTTGGTTCTACTACAGTAACATGTCTGTAAAGTTTTATACAGGCTTTACTATGTTCCCTACCAAACCAGGCAGGAACCGAGCCTACTGCAATGGCTCCGGGAATCTGTGTGTGTGTGTGTGTGTGTGTGGGGTGCGTACATCGCGGCGCGCCGGCGCGCCTTGACAGTCTTGGCATTGAGCATGGTCTCTGCTGTGGTGAAGGTCTTGGAGATGATTACTACCTTCGCAAAGGGTTCCTCGTTTCAGCCATCGGATCGGCATCAAATACCCCAAAGCACCAGTCAGAAGACCAGAAATTACCAGGCCCCCCAACGCGCCTCCAGTTTTGCCCCGTGTTTTGCTGGGGGTATTTGGGGGGGTGGTTTCTTCAGGTCATCTGTGATGCTCAACTCATCACATTGATTTGGGAGCTTTGGGCAAGCCACCAGCCAGAAAGGGGATGTCAATCAAGAAAACCTGCTACTAATTACCACCGAGCTGTGAGAATTGCGCAAGGTTGAACCCCGCCCTTTAAATGGAAAAGTCCTCAGTTGGAAGGCCTTCCATTCAGTTCACGGAAGTGGTTTCTGCAATTCCCGCACCCGAGCTTCTTTCTTTTTTTTCGGGGCTGGGGCCAAGGGTGAGACAACCTGGGCCTGACGTGGAGAAACCGAGTGTTGGGGCCAGGGCCAGGGTGGTTTCCGCGTTCAGGCCCTCCAGCGCCTTAGCTGCCCACCAGCGTCCGAGTGCCAACATGGGTGGAAAAAACAAGCTTTTTGGGATACCCTGACTACATGAGGGCATTTGGAAGACTACTCCTTCTTTTGTTGGTGTTCCGTGATTGGAGGAAGGGTACCAAAGAGGACCATCCGTATGACTACATTGTCCCGTTAAAATACATCCTGTGGTACTAGAGCAAGCGGCACTAAAATTCATTCCACGATGCATAAGAGGCTTCGTCTTGATTTCCTTCAGTATTCCACAAGTGACACTGCTGATTTCTGGGTGAGAGTGCCCCCAGAACCCAAATGGTACTGTGACGGCTCCGTGGTCTGTGTGTGTGTGCATCATGTGATCCCCTATACCACCGCAGACGCCAGTAAATCTTGTCCGCCCATGGCTTGAAACACCTGTCATTTGGAACGAGTTCAATGGTGCCTCTGTTGAAATATAATACAAAGAATATATCACAGAGGTGTGACGGGGCTCTCTATGTTCCCCATCCCCATCAGACCAAAACGGGGTCACAAGGTATCGGAGTCCACTCCTTGTGGCCTGCCTCCCCTTTCCGCCCCATAGCGATACTTTCCTTGGGCGAGGCCACTGGAGTGGCTCCGAGACTCGCTGTGTTTTGTCTTGGGTTCAATGGGAGACCAAACGGAACCCTTTTTGGGGGGGCTCTCCATTTTGGCTCTCTCTCACTTGAGTGGATTGGCCAAAACAAGTCCGTATCCTAGAAGACTTTGAGGCCATTTGGCCCTCTTTGGCAGGCTTCCAATTTGAATGCTGACTTACCCAATGTCACTTTGCACCGAGCCCGAGCGGCCCTCTTGACATCGATGGGGTCCACGTTAGCCAGGAACCTGAGCTTTCGCCCGTTGGCGGCGGCGGCGGCCTGCACATCACGCAACATGAGGCGTGTGCTTTGTCTTGATGTGTCCAATGGGTACGGGACAAACGGGAGCCCTAAGGAAACAGAAGGCTGCTGGGCTTCCTAGGGTTCGAATGGAAGCTTTGGGTTCATTTGGCCTTGGGGAAGCCTAGTTAAAACCTCTTCCCTTGGACCCCCCCAACTTGTTGGTTCTCAGTGAGTCAAAAGAGTTTGGTGGAATGAACCGTTTGGGATATGACCAGTTGGATGCTAGGGGTCATGCGCTCATATGCCGAGAGCCAGCAAGTGTTGGACGGCTGCGTTTGTCACCTAGCCCAGGCTTTGCCTGGGACTTGCAGCGACATCAACCAACCAACCAACCAACCAACCAACCAGCCAACCAACCAACCAGCCAACCAGCCAACCAACCAACCAGCCAACCAACCAACCAACCAACCAACCAGCCAGCCAACCAGCCAGCCAGCCAGCCAGCCAGCCAGCCGACCAACCAGCCAGCCAGCCAGCCAGCCGACCAACCAACCAACCAACCAGCCAGCCAGCCAACCAGCCAACCAACCAACCAACCACCCACCCAGCCAGCCAGCCGACCAAGTTGAGGGTATCTTTTTCAGGGTTGCTCCCCTGACCCCGGCACGAGGGGTTGAACAAATCCGGGAAGAGGCGTCAGGGATTTCCCACTCAAAAGTGTTTCAAAATACTGGGGTCCAATGAACCTGCCCCTCACTTTCTTCCAGAAAGGGTCACCGAGCTTCCTTCCTGAAGCTGAAGTGTCCCTTCTACCCTCCAAACAATGAAGCCAGGCTTGCTCACAATAAGGTGTTTCTAGGGGAGGGGAGAACTGTTTGCCTCCTTAAGCGACTAGCATCCTCCAAAGGGTGGGACCACCGCGGACCGCCACATCCAAGTTGCCCGGGTTAAGGCGAGCCGTGGTAAATTCCTGACCAGAACGGACCAATTCCTGGTTAAAGTCTTCCTGGCTTGCTCAACAAAAGTGATTTCAATAGGCAAAACACGACGCGTCCAAGGTCTGCGCGAATCGCAAACTCCTGGCAAGTCTGTGCTCAAAAATGTGTTCCTCACCCGTGCTTCAAGTGCACGCCGCTCGCACGACGCTCGTGCCGCGCACCTCGGGGCAGGTCTTCAGGGCTTCGTAGACGAACTCGACGCCCAAGTAGGAGCCACCAATCCTCAGCTCCCACCCCTCACCGGCGGCCCGCTGGGGGTTTCAAAAATGGCTACGCGACCTGTTCATCGTTTCCAAGGAAGCAAAACAAACCCTGAAAAAGGACAGCCCACAAACCCCTAAAGCAGAAATCGACTCCTGGACCCCTGTCTTTCAGGGCGCCTTTCGTTGATTAAGAAAGGGAAACCGAAAAGGAAGCCCTTCCTGGGCTTCCTGCAGTTCCCCTTTTGTCACAAATCAAGCATCGCCTCTCCGATTCAAAGCGAGTTTCCTCTGAGTGGAGTGACGTTTAAGCGGGAAATCTAGGGAGCCCCCGCCTCAGTTTGCAGCCCCATTCCATCGCTAGAGAAGTTTTCGGCCGAGGGGCCCGATGCACACCACGTCCGTGAGGGCCTTGCCGGTGTGGCCTTTCCACTCCCCGGAGCGGACCTCGAGGCTTTTGGCGAGGCTTTTAGATGTTCTGGGACGCTACATAGTTAATGATCCTGTTGTTTTTATTATTATGATTATTAGTTATTTTTCGGGGACTTACAACCATGGTATTTGGGTTAGTTATTTTTCCTGGCTGTCTCGGGGACTTACAACCATGGTAGCGATTCGTCGCAGCCCATCTAAGCATGACCTTTGGGTTAAGAACTTGCTGGTGCCATAGGTAGGGAATGAGAAATGGAATGACCCCGAACATAAACCATCCATCTGGTGGTATGCTCTAAGGGGACCCCCAGGTTCATACCCTCATTCCCTACTGAGCACCAGCAAAATCCAGGCTTTCTCGGGGACGTACAACCATGGTAAATGGGTTATAACTAGTGTTATTCACGACTTAGCGATTCCTCCCAGCCCATCTAAGCAGTGACCTTTGGCGTTGACTCAGCCGAAGCATGCAGTTCAACAGACGTGGGAAGATGAGCAAGGCGCGCGCCTCCGATGTTTGTCAAAGGCTGGGAGTGCGATGGAGTCATTCCCCACTCAAAGGGTAATGCAGGTACCTTCTTTCAGCCGAAATGGGATTTGGGGAAGGGGTTTTGGGGCGCCCTTACCGTAAGAAAGTCTGGACAAACGAGTGCCTTGCAGCATTCATTGAAACACAAAGGGTGGTGTAGTCGGCTGCCCAAAACAAGCATGAGGAGCTGGACCATTCCCCACCGACCCAATAGACTTTGCCAACCATCCAAGAGCCATAGCAAGCGGAACACAGGAATGATGTCCCTTGATCCTCGGTGGCCCTCGGGTAGTCGTTAATGTGCGCCCCTAGTCGGCACTAGGGCTCCAAATCGGTTCTGGTTCAAAAAACAAGAGGATGCATGAGCGAAGTGTATCCTATGAACCGCCAATGAACTCCTAGTGTTGACGGTTCAACTACGGCGTTTCTATGGGACAACAGCCAGCGAACAGGCTGCACCTGGTTCCATTTTCTGGGCGTACATATTCAGTCTTTGACACCTGCTTTCTGTGGGCCAGACCTTGTCAGAGAAGCCTTTCATGGCGTCCAAGACTTTCCACACCTGGCTGCTTTGGCCAAGCTTGATGTGGAAAACCAGGGCTCGTTAGAAGGAGCATCCTTCTGGCGCGGTAAGGGGGTCCGTCTGGTGCCAACAAAAGGTAACTCCCCACAAGACAATCAAACGAACAAACAAACAAACAAGCAAGAAAACAAACAAACAAACAAACAAACAAACAAACAAACAAGCAAACAAACAAACAAGCAAACAAGCAGACAAGCAGACACAACACACCAACATACGCAAAACATGCCAAACACGCGAAGCACGCAAAACGAGCTGTTTCAGGAGTCCAAACATGTGAGCCACGGTGAAAATAACTTGTTCCCAAAAAGGACTTTGTGGAACAAAGAGCGAGGTCCCCGATGTCCCTCCAGACGGAGGATGGGCGAATCAGGCAATTTCGACTCTTGTGTCAATTGAGAGGACCCCTCCAAAGCGTTTTCCTTTTGGCTTCCCCTTTAAAGCAGCCAACCAGGTGTCCATCCATCCTCCCCCCCAAAAAAGAAAGAAAGAGAGAAAACAAGCTGCAAAAAAAGAACACTAAAAAAAGGACATCGACACCCTCAGGTGAACCATGTGTTGTTCCCTGAGTTCAGCCGCAAAAATTCCACGCGGCGCATGCCTCGGGGACCACGTTTTGGCCATCCACGGAAATGGCCGCGTCCCGGGGCGCCCGAAGGGCGGGGTGCAGCACCTGAAGCGGGGGGCGGGGGGGGGGGGAGGTTGGCTTCGAGAACCGGCAAGGACACCACCTGGGACCTCCTTGGAGGGTTCCAGAATATGAGGCAAACATGCAGTTCGGCATGCAGGATGGGAGTTTCTCAAGATGGAGTCGGACCCGTGGTAAAGCTGATGTTTGCTGGGCTGTCCTCAGATCCCACGCTAAAAGTTTCATTGACTCACTTCTAGTGGGTTCAATAAAAACTACCACTCAACCCGAAAAGCCTAAAAAGCTGCAGGGTCGGCAGGGAGCCACCAAGTTTGGAGGGTTCAGAATATGAGACAAACATGCAATTTGACATGCAGGCTGGAAATCTGAAGGAAACCGTTGCCATAGGGGACGCTGAGTTGGAGAAAAGCTTACCATCCATTCCCTACAAGGGTCCATTTGTGGTTTTTCCAAATGCCCCTTTGGAACCCAAAAACTGGACAATTTGCGCGACCATCTGCAAGCTGAAGAGAGAAGCCCCCGAGAAACCTTTCATAAGGGTACTCGTAAAAAAGATGATGCACCCAATTGGAAGCATTGGACCACACCCCCCCCCCCCCCAATTGTTGTGGTTGACAGACCCAAAGGAAGAGGCTACCCAGCCCCTACACGGGCAGAATTCAAAGGGCCCATTGTCAGTTTTGACGTCTTGGAACCAAATTGGATCCATGTGAAGTTGCCCCTCAGAAAACCAAAGGCCACCTTGAAGGAACCGCCTAGCAGTTCTGATCGAAGGGTGGGAACCTGCTTGGGCTGGGCCAGACTTCCACTCCCTGCACAAAGGTTGGCTGGTAAGAGAACATGAAGGAACACCAACAAGGCAAAAAATTAGAAAGGTCACCTACTGTAAGTCTTGCAATGTTAGGATGATCACTCTCCCTGCTGTGGATGGACGAAATCCTGCACCACCTAAGACACCATGAGACACCATTGTTCGTTGGTATTTACAGGGGAATCATCATTCCAGGGTGTCCTAGGTGGTGCAGGATTTCGTCCATCCACAGTAGGCTGGGATACTCAGAACGTATCTCCGTGAGGTGCGAAACATCTCTCGCATGTCACTCAGGCCACCACTGCGCGGCCCTCGGTCTCGTTGATCTTCTCCCCAGCGAACCTGAGTGCCCCAAAGCCGGGCGCTGGCCGTTGGTTCTCACGCGGTTATTAAAAGGACCATACTATTATACGAGGCTTACTATAACCTTTATGAAACCAGGTAGAACTCCCAATGGGGGGTGTTTGGGCGCTGCTCGACTGGGTCAAACGACAAAAAAGAAACATTGAGACTTGAGCGTTCGGAGCCCACCACGTCAAGTGGGCTGCCGGCTCTGATCCCTTTTGCCGAATCCTTTCTCGGGACCACCTGGACACCTTCCAAAAGGTTCCCCCATCAAAATTTGGGAAGCTCTTTCGCGAAAGTCTTCTAGGCTGGTCCTTTTAAGACCTTTCTTGCGACCAGTTTTTGGCATACCAAGAGGATGTCTATTCTATCTTTAGTTCGGGAACTATAAAGGTGTCCAGTTGGGCGTGTCCCCCAACATTGGTTGCTTTCCTTTTAAGTTCCCTTGAAAAATTATCCCACCACAATGGGTACTCTTGAAAGATATCCCTTTATCATTTTTCCCCGGAAGACAGCCCTGCCCCCGACTCGGAACGCGGCATCTTCGTCTTTTTCTGCTCCACGCCAGCCTAACAACATGCGTCCACGCACCAAATCAAGACACCGGCAAGCAAGCCTGCAAAACCGAAGAAACCACAAACAATCAAACAAGCAAGCGACAAAACAGCAAATCCGAGGCAGAAGCAGGCAGGCAAGCAGGTAGGCCGGCAGGTAGGCCGGCGGGGAAGCAGCAAGCAAGCAGGCAAGCAGAGAACGAGTCACCAAACCAAAAGCGTTGTTTGTCACCCAAACATGTTCACCAGTCATCCCTCTTTGGTTCTGGGCAATTTGAGAGGGCCGTGGCAAAGAACACCCCGCTGAGTTGGCTGGCCAGAACCTTAACGCGTGTCGACTCAGGCACCCTGCCAGCGATTCCAACGAAGCTCCCAGGCAACCCCGGCAAGCTTGGCCCACAAAAAAGGGTATACAAAGAAAATAAGATGTTCAGATTCGCTTCATATTCAGACTACCCTAAAATTCAAAACAGTTTTGGGGGAAACCAAAGCCAAGCTTGGTGTCAGTCCATCCTTCGAACAGGCGATCCGGCCTTATCGGCCAGCTCGAAAAGCTTCGACCTGCCGCAAGTGGCGACCCAAATCGGACGTTAGTGGTTTGTCGGGCTAAAAGTGATCGACCTTTAGTGGGGGTGTGTCACATGAATCCCTCCAAACTCAAGACGCTAAAAGTCTTTTTCAGATGGAGGCTATGGCTGGGAAACGCCGAGCTGAGTCACAATCAAAACCTGCTCCTAAAAGGGGCTGCCCAACCCCAAAGAATCAAAGGGCCTGACCTACTCCTCGCTGGGACTTGCCCTTCCTATCCTGAATCTGCCTGCTTTTTGATTCATCTACTTGGGCTTTGACTGTGCTCACAGCTCCAGGGCGCCGGCATGGTCTCAGTGTCAACCTTCTGCCGGCAGTAGTCCAAGACCTCGGTCCATCCGCGTTGGAAGCCATAAAAGACTCATGCCATGGTCAAAACTCCGAATCTGTGGGAAATAATCGTGATTCCCTCAATAGGAATCTTCATACTTGTTGTCCACATTATGGAGACGTGTTGACCATGGAACCTATGACAAGGTCGTTGTGTATAGAATCCGATTTGCGCCGTTGTCTGAGCTCGTCACTTCAAGCCGAGCTTCAGGGTGCAAGGCCGACATCCGGGGAAAAAGGAAACTGTTAAATTGAAGCCAACTCGGGTTCTGCGTTGTAGTTTCTTTCCTCGGCCCCTTTGGGATCGATACGTTGAAGGTTCCGCGAAGCTCCCAAGGCAAAGCACTCCAAGCCTCCATGAGCCAACCAACCCTGCGCAAATGCTTCTCAAAGCACAAGAGTTGGCAGGTTTCTTCTTCCCCTGTTTTGGTTGAGCAACCCTGTTCGGCAACTTAGCCCCCAGCGATCTGCCCGCTTTGCACGAACATGGAATCATTGCGCGCCTCAAAGCGGGGCGCGACGTGTGGGGAAAAGAAACAGACTTGGCTCCCTCAGTAGATGCCATCTGAGCCGGGGCAAATAAGGCAGTCCCTGGCCCCCGAAAATGGTCAGCTTCCACTTCCCTGTTCGGTGCAAAAATAACAGTCATGGTCTCTACCCTCTGAAACCAGGAGAAAAAGCAGATCGCCTGAATTTAGCAAATGATAGCAAATGCAAGTCGGATTTGGAGTTCTGGTCGCAACTCGGAAAAAAAAAAGCGTGAAACGGCCGAAGCCTTTCGCTGCCCGTGCCTGGTCTTGAAGAAGCGTCCGCAAGTGGGTGCCACTCATTTTGGCCACTTGGCCTCACATGCACAGTCGCGACGTCGCAGCTCAACAGGCCAGGCCTCCAAACAGTTTGGGCCCTTCGTGGAAGATGGATGCAAAGGGTCCCTTTCTGTGAGATCACTTTCAAGGGGACTGCTTTGGCCCACTCAGGTGTGGCAACCGAATACCCAATTTCCCGCAAACATGGCGCAAGCTGAAATAAGCCTTACGGCCGAATACGGCAAAATAAGCCCTTAACGGTGAATACCAGAGGCCCTGAAAGAAAGAGCTTCAACTAAAGAAGGGACCTTGGATGTCTTGCTTTTGCAAGGAAGCAAAAAGGAAACCTGCCAAGTTCAAGCGTGGGACACACCCCATGGTTGCAGCAATCCGGCAAACTTGGTGAGTGTGACTTGATTGGATGGGTGTGACTTGGTTGGTCGGTTGATTGTTCGGTCGGTTTTCCAGTCTTACGAGCTCCTGTCGTCTCACGTGTTGGTTGCCCACATTTACTTGAGCTGCGACACGTTTGGAGTGCATTAACCATGGCGCAATCCTTACAGGAGTGGGCAAGAATTTCAATTGTCGGTACAAGGAGAGTTGTAACTCATTCGAACAGGAACAGGAACCGCAATGCCTCAGCTTCCTTGGTCAAACATGCCCAAAGGGGGTTGTCTCCAAGCTACGGACCACCCATTTTGTCTGCCTTAAACACCACGCCGAAAGAGGACCCTCGAAACAAGACTGCCGAGGGTCACCGGAGAGGTCCATTCCCTTTTTTCAATAGCCGCAAAAAGGCCACGCGGAGATCTATCCACAAATGCCGCGCAAGCCAGGAAAGACGCCCAGAAACGCTGGGTCCAGTTGCTGCCTTGCCCGAGGTGTGGCCCGAAGGGAAACCGGCGCTGCTCAAGTGGCCGCATCACTTTCCGTGCCTTTCAGGTCGCTCCATAGCGCTGCGGCCATGACCTAAGGAGGACGGCGAAGCAAAGGGAGTGGTCCTAAATATCACATATGCATGGGCGTGCCATTTTTTTCGGAGGAACTCCTTTTGGGTGGATTCAATCAGCAAGGAAAAGGACACCGATCATTTTGTGAGTCCCCAATTCTTAAGACAAAACCAAATCGATCTGTCAAAATAGGGCCTTGGACCCCGACATCAAATGGCTGGTGTTCCTTTGGCTTCCTAGACATCGCCAACCCCAAAACGTGTAGCCTCAAATGGGTCCACTGATGAGCCGGAGTCCATGCTCCCCCCTCCAAATACCCACTTGTTTCAGTGTATGATGTCAACCCCTGACTCAAAAAGAAGGTGCTTGCCATAAAAACCAGAATTCTCCAAATGCTTCCCCCAAAACGAGGGTATTGTGGGCATACAGGTAGAATATGCTCATGTGTGCTCAGTAGGATTCCTGGATCTAACGTAGATGTGTTCAGTCATCCATTGTGAGTGGTCAGAGCCTCAAAACGAGTTGGTCCCTTTGGGGGAACAGTTCAACACGAGAACCAACGACCCCCGTTGCCATTTGTGCAGCGCCCAACACACTGTTGGTTCTACCAGTATGGTTAGAAAGGCGTATATAAGCCTGACTGCACACCGAATGAAAACAGATATTAGAACCACCTGCTAAAATTGCCAATGGAGGTTTTCGGTGCTACTCTGCAGCCAAGCACCACACCCACCAGCCGCTTTCATGTATGTTCCTCTTCTTGGCGAACCTTCTGTCAAGTTCAATGCGGAAATATGTATAGATGTATATGTATATATATATAATATATGTATATGTATGTATGTATGTATGTATGTATGTATGTATGTATGTATGTATGTATGTATGTATGTATGTATGTATGTATGTATGTATGTATGTATGTATGTATGTATGTATGTATGTATGTATGTATGTATGTATGTGTATGTATGTATGTATGTATGTATGTATGTATGTATGTATGTATGTATGTATGTATGTATGTATGTATGTATGTATGTATGTATGTATGTATGTATGTATGTATGTATGTATGTATGTATGTATGTATGTATGTATGTATGTATGTATGTATGTATGTATGTATGTATGTGTATGTATGTATGTATGTATGTATGTATGTATGTATGTATGTATGTATGTATGTATGTATGTATGTATGTATGTATGTATGTACGTACGTACGTACGTACGTATGTATGTATGTATGTATGTATATAATATAGATTACACACACATACATACATGTGCATATATATATATATATGTGTGTTTATATTATAGATGTGCTGAAATAGTGGGACCCCGCAAATGGTGGCGTTCCTTGCGGTTTCCTCAAGAACCGACGCCCGCCCTTCGGGTTGGAGGGCTGAAGCCAAGAAGGCAGCCTGGCAGCTGCGTTTCCCAAGGCGGGGGTCCAAAAATATTTTTGGATCCCAAGGTAGACTCAAACCCAGGTAAGCTTTGGAATTTGGAAAACAACCACCTACTTGGCCATGGGTCAAAGTCCAAAACAGTGAACATCCCACTCCCCACTAAAATAGGTTCTAAAATGGGTGGTGCACCTACCCCAAAATGGTACCATTGGTTTTGACAAGACTTGTAGGTTTAACGGTTAACGTCTACCTTGAGGTGGTCAGAGTCAAACTCTCCAGGCAGAGGCCAAGATGATGTACCGAGGGCGGGTCGCGGTCAAAAGCTTAAAATGGCAAGCCGTCCGCACTTGAGCCGAAGGTCGCGAGGGGGGCTGTCCGCTTCACAAGAAGATCCTTCACAAGAAGATCCTTCAGTCAGGGGACGAACCCACGTGGCCTGCTAAAGTCCAAAAAGGAAAAGCACGCGAAATGCGCACCTCCACCTTCCCCGGGCAAAAGACCGTGTCTTGAAATATGGGGCCTGCCAGAATGGTGGGTTTCCCTGTGCTTTCTGTTTTAGCTACTGCCGACAAGGACATTCGCAAACAACTCTGCAGGGATTGCTGGTTCTGGAGGCCCGAACGGCCATACCATAAGCTCACGGCAAAGCAAAGCTTCCGCTGCTTTTGCTGCTGCTTGCAGGGTCTGCATAATGGCGCACAAGCATTCACTGCCCCCCTTGGCATGGGAGACAACAAGGCGCCAGTTGAGAGAGTCAAACAATCAAGGGACTGAATACACCTCATGAACTTTCATCCCTACTAAGAGCTATCTCCCTTGTGATAAATATTCCCTGCGGAAGGTATATGGCTGTGGGTCAAGACCAATGGTACCATTTTGGGGTAGGTGCACCACCCATTTGTAGTGGGGGATGTTCACTGGGGGTACGGGATTTTGAACCGTGGCCATATTCTGTTGCCGCCTGCCCTTGGAGTTACGCAGTGCGCTTGTCGCGCTTGTCTGCTGTACCGGCTTTCAAAAGACCCCGATGTGAGACAACTTGTGCGAGAGGCCTTGCAGCACTCAGCAGGGTAACATCCTGCGCACAGTCTTAAAGACGTGTTTGGCCAGTCCATAGTTTGACTACAAGCTCAACCTAAACCCCAGCTTCAATTCCTGCCCACCAAAGTGGGGGGAGGCAACATCGGTGGGCAATCAACACGGACCCCTCATTCTCGGCGCGGAGTTGCATGCCGGCAATTGAAGAATCGGACGGCCACGATGCGCATCATGGCCGCTCAAAATCGCTGGAGGCTCGAGGCTCGTGGGAGTCAGCTCTCGATCGGCTTGCTTCCTTCAGCCTCAGATAGGTCACATGGGAAACTGAGTGGAGGGCGCCTTGAAATTTTTGCGGGGGAAGTTGGGACCCCAGTCTCAGCCCAACAAGAGACCAACAAGTTACCAAGTTGCTGAGATAGTGCTCGCACCTTGAGAACGTGGAGGCCACAATCACGGCCTTCAACATGCCACCATTCCGAATGTCAAGTACAAACATATCAAACTTTAAGGTGGTGTCTGAATTTGCTGAGTTGCAACCACCTTGCACCTTCACACGTGCAAAGTCACCATCAGGATGGCCGCGGTGTAGGGCTTCTTGGAACCGAGATTGAGCATGGCCATCACGTTGCCCTGGTTGTCACTGCCTACCGGGAGTCTCACCCTGGAGGCCAGGGGGCCCTGATGCGTGAGGATCATGTTGCAGAGGAAGAGCGTGCCTAGCATTTCCAGTGCCGCAATTCGCCGCTTGGGATCCCCATCCTTGACTGCCCAGGGGTGCTCCTCCTGGTGGATCTGCTCGTGGAACCAGAAGACCGCTGACTTGTCCGGTTCCCTCTGGTTGGAGCACCATCCCCCCACAAATGCCAGTGGTCTGAGGCGCTCGCATCACTGCACCCCCACCAGGACGACTTGGGCAGATATGGGGAGCAGCATGAAGGCCAGCATCCTCACCACCTTGGGTGGCCTCCCCACCGTAATGGTAGCCATGCCCAGAGCGGTTGGAGCATGGATTTTGCCAGAGGACAGGCCGAAGTCGCTTACTGGATGCGACCCAAAGCCTTCTCAAGGGCCTGCCCCTTTTCCCCCTTTCAGGGCTTCTCCCACTGGGGCTGCCACACTTTGGGAGTCTTGCCTTTGTTCTTGCCCTTCTGAGGCCCGGTTGAGGTGCTCATAGACCTCCCGTTGCCAGAAGAGGAAGTCACCCTTGATGCTCTTGAGGGCCTCCGAGAGATCGGTCCCTTGGTGCCATCTCATGGATCTTGCGCCATGCGTTGCGCTCCGCGAAGAGCAAGGTGGTATCACTCGGGGCCGGCTTCCTGCCCGCGATGTCCTCTCCATAGAACCATGCATACCACTCGTCCAGCTCTTCTTTGGTGATCTTCAGATTGCCGAACTGGGGCAGCGCCGCCGTGCACATCAGCAGCGTGGTGCGGAAGGTCATGTGCAGCCTCTCCAGCTGCCTCCTCGAGGTAGGGTGGGACCTCACCTCTTCTTCGTCTTCTCGTTCCCACCCATCAACAGTGACCTTCTTGCGTGTGTGTTCGCAGGGCGTTCCCCTTCTTCCGAAGAGCGCTCACTATGTGCTTGGCCGGGATATAGCCCAGTTCACCTTTGGCGGTAAGTCGCCATTGCTTCTTGAGGTAGCTGTCACTTCCTTGAAAATTCCAATCTCGGTTTCGGGGCATGGTGGCCACATAGGCATCTTCCAGTTGGCGACGATCACAGAGGACCTCCATCAGTGCCTTGACGGGTCCCGCCTGACTTCCTGGGGGGGCCCCTTGGTTGCCACCCCTGACCAACTGCGTCGCCACCCGGACCGCCTGTAGGAGCCGCATGGCCGTAAAGGCCGATGTGCGGGCGTTGAACCCGTTGTGTCCATCCATCCTCGAAATCCAAATCACGAGGACCGTTCTCCCTGGCGTCCGCAGGGGTGTTCCAGCGGTCACCCAAGTCCTCCACCGTGACATATCCGGACTCCCCCAACGCGGCCTGCACCACCCAAGGGATTTCCTTACCCACCAGGATGGCCGCTAGAGGCTTCTGCAACTTCGCCACATTGTCCCTCAAGTCCGCTGGAATCCCCTCCGGAGGTTTGGCTGGCCCAGCCGCCATGAGCCCTATCTTGGTGTGGGTGGGTGGGTTTTAAACTACAGAAAGATCAACAACCAAAAGGCAAAGCTTGAGCCAAAATCCGCTGCCGTGCCCTCCGGGGGGGTGGAAGGTTCCGTCAGCACCAGGCCTGCGGCCACCGCTGCCTCCCGGTCGCGCATCTCCTGCGCTTCCTGGGCGGCCATCGCCACATCCGCCTCCGTGATCTGCTGCTCTTCCACCAACTCAAACGAAGATACGGTAGACCGGTAGACACCGAGGAGGCCATTGCAATGGGTGCGTTCTTTGTTTTAAACTACAGAAAGATCAACAACCAAAGGCAAAGCTTGAGCCAAAATGGCATCCAAGCCATATTGGCCAAGCATTGCCTGCACAGTACATGTTTCCACATGTTCCAACATTAAAAAAAAAAAATGACAGAATCTCAAGCTGCTAACCCTCTAAGCCACCTGTGCCTGAGATGAATCAAAGAGTGACCCCCCCTCCCCCCCCTGGTTCCCCTAAATGCAATATGCTATTTGAGCATCCACCATGTCATTGTGTCTCTAGAAGGAGTGGAAGCAATTACTTTGATGCTCAGGTGGGGTACAGTGCCCCTTCAATCGCGATATGGAAACAGCAAAACAAACACCTCATTTGAACACAGCCCGTGATTTGCCGACTTGGAAAGCCTGACATTTGGGTCAAAATAAGGGAGACGTCAAAACGCAGGATTCCCCCTTTTTTCCTCTTTGCCACCTCCTGTATAAGGCCAGGGGGGCCCTCACAAAAACACACCCAGTCTTCAGAAATCGAACGATCCCGGAAAAACATGTGATTCGCAAACCAGAGCCCCCGGAGAACTACAGACGTCCTTTTGAAACAGCCAGATGGGAATGGGTGTGTCCCAAATTAGGGGACCCAACCAAGATGCCTGGGTTCCTCTTGGATTCCCTTGAAACCAAAAGGGGATGGCTCCCTTGTTGCAAACCGATGGACCTGGAAGATGGTTTGAGTCAAACTGAAACCAGTGGAGCCCATCTATTTTCAACCTGACCCAAGCACGTCCTCGAAAATGATGTCATACGCTTTGGGTGGTAGCCCCTTTCGGTTCTCCTTTGACACCACCTCGAAAAGGGTACCCACAAACACAGACACACCCAATATATATATATATATATGTCAGGTGTGACTGGATCTTCCAAACCAAAAGTTTACCGATTTAATGGAAACTGAGAGTTTTGGTGCAACAAAAAGGAAATGAAGTGACCTGTATGCACCACACGGTTCGCCCTTCCGTAGCTCCAACAGAGCCTCATTTTCGGAGGGGAACAGCTTGAGGGTACAACTCTGAAACCTTTTCAAGGAAGCAACACAAAACCCTTTTCCTGGCTATGTATTCTCTTGCATGCCACTTCCTGCTGGCTGGAAAGTCCTCAGCAAGGCACCGCCGCTGGTGTCTCCGGAGCATCGGGAACAGGTTCAGCTTGGGCTTCCGTCCTCTCCAGAAGATCGGCTACTCCTATTGTCTAGAAGATAGGAGACGGTGTATCAGTGTATCGTGAGGTAGAGGAGAGAAATATCTTGCAACCAGCATGTTGCCTGTGGAGAAACCGAGGACCAAGAACAACCACACCACTTCCGTGGAGCCAAAAGCAAGTCAAAACTTGTGAAACCGCAACAAGTGCCGTCCTGGCATTTGAGGTACCTCAACAAATGGGGTGTGTCATTGTGTGTCAAAGACCAAAAAAGGTGGGTGGCGTTCCCTGCAGTTTCCCTTTGAACCGCACAAAAACATCACCCCCATAGGTGTCCTGTTAGGGCAAATAGATGGCCCTGGTAGATGACTAAACCACCAGGTAAACCAGAGCCATCTATTCTTAACCAAAACATCCAAAAAGGACACCTATGATCACCCCGCCCGCCTCTCAGCGGGCGCCGGAGCCGACGCCTCCGGCGCTGGTGCCTCCGGCGCCGGCGCTTCCGTGGCCGGGGCCTCCGTGGGAGCCTCCGTAACCGGCACCGGCGCCGGAGGCACCGGGGCTGGACTCGCGGCACCTCCACGTAGCCTGCGAAGGAAGGACACGGGACAGAAGAAGCCAGCCCAGGCAATCAACTATATGGCTGTGGATGTTTTTGGGAGGGGACCCCCAGAAAGGTTGGTTTCCTGGTGGTTTCCCTTTTTGAAGCCAAACAAGGGGTACCAACTCCAAAAAAGACACACCCTCATATCCAGGCTAACCAAATAAGTTGATCGAATACAACCCTGGCAGGTTCTTGCAGGGTGGCACCTTTAAGCTTCGATTCCGGCCACCCACAGAAGCACCGCAGAAGTCTTCCTTTCAAACAAAGCTCGTGGCCCATTTACGGTTCGCGTAGGATTCGGGGCACGGGGACTCTCTAAATGTCAGCCACAAAAACAGGACAGAACATATGTCCTTTGCCGGTGACAGCATGCTTTGACTCTGGCTCAACTGGACTCAAAGGCAATTCCAGTGGTCCAAACGAATGAATTTGCAAATAAGATAACCTCCAGGAAGAACTTTGAGAGGGACCCTTTTAAGGACTGTTGGAAGACAAGCGGAATGCGGCCTTTGAATCTTCACGGGTTTTACCGGGGCTTGGGGGGGGGAATTCGCGACTGCCTCCAATGCTTTTTCTTCTATGGTTTCGTGAGTCTCCTATGTCCCAAACCCCAAACTGACCATAGACTGGATAGCTTGACTATTCCTCCGCGCGGCGGACGGCAAAAACCCGGAGCTTTTAGGCCCCTTTCGGGGACTATCGGGCGGGTTTGAGCCTACCTTAGAGTGTCTATGGGCATTGCTTCTTGTCAAGAGTTCCAACCACCAAACGATCCTTGGACAACTGGACATGTCGACCTGCAGAGCCCAAGTTCAATCAGCTTGGACACCCAGCGACACCTGATTTGCACAAAATATGGATGGCGTCCCGCACTCGAGGGGCTTCTCCACGGAGAGGAGGGAAGAGGGAGGGGGTTGGGGAGGGTTTGCGGAGGAGGGGAAAGGGGGAAGGGGAGGGTGGGGGTGGTTTGGGTGGGTGGGAAGGGAGGGTTGGGGCAGTGGGGGAGGGGTTTTCTTTTGGTATTTCCAGTCAGGAACCCAATACCACCTTTCGGGCAACGTGATTCCAAAGGCATTACTATAGGTCAATCCCAAAGCCCCGGTCTCGGTTTCCCAGCAAAAGTCGCATCGAGGGTCACCCCGCCTGGTCAGCTCCTCCTCCATCTGCCGGATCCGGTCCTCCTCCTTGCGCTTCTCCTCGTGGGCCTTCCTGGGCGAGCGACTTGAGCCAAGCTGAGCAGATCTCACAGTCTGAGCTGCCAGGGTTGAGCGTGATAACGTGGAAACGTACCCAGCAGCCAAACGACTGGCCGGTGGTCTCCTTTCAAAGGTCTAGGGGTTGATTCCTTTTCCAGTCTTTGCAACCATTGTGTGTGTGTTTTTGGTTTTTTTTTCAAAAACCAGGCGTTTTCCCAGGGTTTTGGGTGGTTTGCTAGAAAGAAGGATCCCTGGAAAGAATGGGGAAGCAACCCTTACAAAAGGAGCCAGGAATGAACGGTTCACATGTCAAAAGGTCGGCTTTGGGCAGGTGAGAGGTGGATTGGCCAAAATGTTGGAACCTTGACTAAGTATGGGGTAATCGGCGTCCTTAGACTTACTTTTCGTTGCTGTTATTGAGACCTTGCTGTGGAAGGTACCCCCCGACGAAATATGGACCAAATCGGGAAAACCAAAAGGCTAAAAGGTCGGTTAACAAATCCGGAAAACCAAAAGGATGAAAGGTCGGTTAAAAGGTCGGCTTTGGTTGGATTGGCCAAACAAGTCTGAGCAAGGTCCACGGCTCGAACCTCCAAACCCATCCAAGCCGCCAATTCATCTAGAGCTAAACCAGGGATGCGATTCTTGCCAGAAAAGCGGCCAACGCCCACGGAAAGTCTTAAGAAGGATGGTCGGAAAGAATGGGAAATCAACCCCTAGAAAATGAAGAGGGGGCCTTCCTTGGATTGCCACCGGCAAAAAGAGCACTCCTCCACCCCAAAAAGAGGCTCGAAAAGTGCATGGCATGTAGCATACGGACCTAGTACCCATTTCCACCATTCAACATAACCCGAAACCTGTGACAAACGTGGAATTCCCAGACTACTTCATCACTTTTAAGGGGGTTCCTCCAGAGACTGGCAAGCAATCATGACGACTTTATCACTTTGAAGGGCTAAGGAACTGGCAAAAGCCAACCACTCTCCTCAACCCGGATTTTGTCGCTCGGCTTAGGCCATGGCTGAAGCTGATCCCGCAGGGAGGACATCTCCTGTCGAACTGTCGGCATTAAACGCAAAAACGGGGAAACGGGTGTTTCTCTCTGGATTGGCCCAAGTCCGGCTGTTTTTGGTTTTTCCTTCCCCAAAAGTGGATCAGCCACAAAAAAGAGTGTTTGCTGTTTTTGTACAGTATGTCCTTCCCCAAAATTGCCCCAAAACACGTTTTTTTCCGCCATAAAAATGGAAGTGGATTGGCAAAAAACCAAGCTTTT
Organism: Effrenium voratum; assembly: GCA_963377175.1. Classification (NCBI taxonomy): domain Eukaryota; class Dinophyceae; order Suessiales; family Symbiodiniaceae; genus Effrenium; species Effrenium voratum. Next base: position 169,641 of record CAUJNA010000505.1, on the reverse strand, counting down.
GCGCAGTTGTTGCGCCAGAAAAATGGTCCAGACCCAAAAATGTGTGAAGAAAGTCCAGGAACTCAGGGAGTGAACCACTTCAAAGGCAGAACAGAGTTCACTATGTTCCCCTTTTGGACATCACCGAAAGGACAATCGCTTTCAATAGGGGGTCAAAACTACCAGAATAGGAAATATAGGGACCCCTCATACGTCATAAGGATAAAAAAAGGGGGCAACCCAGCTTGTGGTTTCTCTCAACTTCTCGGTCTTGGACATGAACCCCCAAGCTTTTCCAAAAAAAAACTGATCTTATCCCATGTACACTAGAATAAACAAAAGGGTTTTTGACGGGAGCAATATGAGGTCAGTCCTCAAATGTGGAATTTGGCGTCCCTTTCAACTAACTCCAAAATCAAAAAAAGACGAAAAAACGGCACTTTGCCCATGTACATGACTTGAACGTGATGATTACGTAGAGTTCCTCGGTTTCAAGATATTGACGAGCCTGAAAAAGAGGCCGAGCCGCAATGTCACCCTTGAAACACTACCCCGTCCGCTACCCCCCACGGCCGCATCTCTCCCCCGTTCCCGTGATTTTGCTGGGGTTTCAAACAGAACCAACAACAACAACACCAAGCTGCTTGCTGGTAGGGATGGTCATGCATCCTGGGAGTAAGGTGAAATCGGATCCTATAAAGACGTAGGGACACCTACCCGTGGATGAGGATTCCCGTGGGAGAATCATTGCCGCACAGCTCCTGTGACCATGGCTCGTCACCCAAACAAAATCGCCGGTGGTGTCTTGAAATTGGGGGGGGACCCACAGATTTGGTGGCTTCCACTTAAAACAGCATAAAAGTGGTACCCTCAAAAGAGACTTCGCTGTACGAAACCTGTCCTTCTGGTGCGCTTCCAACTTGGTCAGCTGATCTGAGACCTGGGCCCACGTTCTCTGCATATGGCAAAGCGAAGCTCCGACCCGTCCAAATCAATGCGAAAGCCCTCGGTTCCCAACCCGAACCCCCCTAAACCGCGGCCCTACCCAAAACCACCCTTAAACCTTGACAATTGTTTGTGTGAACCCCGCAATCCCCCCTTGGACCCTGCAAATCAAAGCTGTTTATTCCTGGGGTCCCCTTTCCTGAAGGCAAAACAAATGCTCAAAGGAGCAATGTTGGCCAATGGGCGTCTCTCGCTCTTTGCCAAGATTTGGGCCCTCCCCCGAACGAGTTCACACAAAACAATAAGCCGAAGAATCACTCACAGACTCACATGGAGCCCCAAAAACCATCCTTTGTAGAGGAGAGTTTGAAGGGACAACCACAAAGACCAACCAACACAGTGGGCTAATCACTATACTTCTCAAGCCGGAAATCAGGGAATCCCCAAGCAAAAACCTTTGTCGTGGGTGAGCACATTTTACCCAGGGCTCGTTAGAATGATTTTGCCCAGAAATATCACCGGCATGCGTTGACCGCCCCGCCTCCTGGTGAGCCTTCTGCGCATGCTCCTCAGCTCTCGAGTGGATTTTGGTAGATCAAAGGGCTTCAATCAGCACATCCCCGGCACATGGATGCAGGGCGGGACTGGTCTCCGGCGCAGGAACCGGCAGTTGGCAAATTGGGGGCACCCTTTTTCGGTAGTGAAAACCACCTGCAAAAGCAAAAAGGGCAGTGGTTGAATAGGAGTTGGACGGCCTTTTGGCCGCTTTCCTTGTGGCCGTCCTTGTGGTTTCGCTGTAAAATATCCAGCAAAAGGGCCCCCCATCGTGTTTGAAGAAACACCCAAGTCAAGCTTGAAAGTATCTGAAACGCCCGACTGTCTGACCAGGGGACTATTCAAAGCCGATACGCCCAATCTGCAAGACCCACAGGGGACAATCAAAAACCCGATACCCCAGCGATGTGCGCGTAGCTGCGCCATCCGAAAAGAACCCAAACTCTGGCGCGGTCCAAACCGGGCCGTCCTGATGGCGCTTGGCCGCCTCAGCGTGCTGATCCCGCTCCTTCTCTAGTGCCTCGATGCAGTGGGTGGGGCGTGGGGCGGGGCGTGGGGGAGCGGGGTTGGTGGCCGGATGCTGGTTGCCCGGAGTTGGATTGAGTTGGGGTGCTTCGGGTTTGGTGGTTGGTGTCGGGGTGGGTTGCCTTGGGCTTTGGAAGTGAGATTTAGTTGGGTTGGCAGCATGATTCTCACAAACTCTGTGTGTGTGTGTGTGTGTGCTCGTTTTGACCCGCTTCAATCAACACAAGTCAGTCCCACTTGCTTTTGGCACACTCCCGAAAATGGCCACCCCAACAGCTTGACACGAACAAACACCACCCGGTCCTATCTTTCTGAATCCATCTGAGTTACCGATCCGCATCGGGAGGACCGAAATGTGCCGCAATCAACTACTCCAAAAAGGAAACCACAGACAGGAGAGCGATTTCAGTTTGGCAGGTAACCCACATCTCATAATCATAAATTAACCTGACAACCACAAGTTAACCAATTCTCTAGCCATCTTTCCCATCTTTCTTTGGGTGCGACCCGCAAAAATGCCGCCGCCTTCTGGGCCCAAACGGAGATTCCGACACGCAGAAGTGGCATCCGAGTGGCGTCGGCCCGCTGCCTGTGCCGCTCCAGCTCCAGCTTCGCCTCCGAGTGCCTCAGCTTACGGACCCAGATGCTCAGCTCTGCGAGGGCAAGAAGCAAGGGCTTCGCAACAACCACCTCACGTCAGGGGAAAGAACAAATAGCAAAAAAACAAGGGAGTTTGGAGAAAACACAGGCAAGGTGAGGTTTCAAAAACACGGCAATGCTCAAAAACCAGTGAGGTCAGGAAAGAAAAAGGAGAAGAAGCAACACATTTTTGAGGAAACGCCCGGACTCGTGGACCGACCCCAGCTAGGGAATACGGCAGGATCAATGTGACAACTAGGAATCGGCTACTTCCACCAAGCAAAACGAGGGTTTATAGAAGCTCCCTTTTGGAAGCCCAGTTTCTTGACTGTATTGAGCCCGGTGCCAAAATGCACATTCAAGTGAGGGTGTCAAGCATGTGCACTTGGCCGTGTTCCTCGGGGCAGGGGCAGCATTGCACACCCCACTCCCTTTAGACCAAGGTAGGCTCAAGAGGCAGCCGCAAACGCACATCAACCACGGCTTATGCTTCTTGACGCAACCCAAATCCGTTCTAGAGGTTTGCCTGTTTTGCAACACACCTGTTTTGCCACACCAAAGCTGATTGATAGAAACTGAAAGGCCCTCCTAGGAAAGTTTCATAGAATGTCATAGAATTTTCTTGGCGTTCGGTCTGATCGAAGGGCACTTGTTGGTGCCTTGTTTTGACACACCCAAATACTGGGTTCATAAGGGGTACAAAGTCGATTCCACCAAAGGGATATGGGTAATTAGCCAGGGAACGTGGGACCAATATGGCAGTGGCTCAAAAAAATGTACAACAAATGTACCCAAAATGGCCCCTTGGTAAATGGAAGCAAAGACTAAAGCCTGCGCAACCCAAGCTCTTCAATTTTGAGCCACACCCATATGGGTGCAAATTTTGATATGGGGACCTTTGATGGACATCATTTAGGCTAGGATTCGTGCTCACCAACCACTTTTGAGTTATGACATGTAGTTGCCATATATTCGAAACACCACCGTGCATCATGAAGACTACATAATCATATCTGCCAGAAGGATAATTACAAGGGGACCAACATACTTGTGCGATACCCATTTGGCGATTTGACCCTTCCCTCCCGTTTTCCTCCCGGCCGCTTCTCAGCGATGGAGCTTGCCCGGTCCGCCTCCTCCTCGTTTGATTGCGATCCCAGGCGAGCAGCCGAAGGAGCAGTCCGAAGGAGTGACACACGTGTCGACCACGAAGCCCATTTGGGGGGTAAAGTGCACAAGCCGGGGGACGGGTGGCGCCCAAAAGGCCCTGATGCTGCGACTCCCAGAAGTCAGCCCGAGTTGCGCATTTGCTCGTTGGTTTGCGGGAGAAGTATCATCCAATCACTGCTCACTTGAGTCATATTCAAAACCTGGCTGTGAATTAGTGGACCCAAAGCGATGTACCTAGCCAAGAGGGCGGACGCAGCCCTGGCAGGGACTGCTTCCTACTCATAATGTTCTTATACCCAGGTGCTGATTCTGACCCATTTGCTTCTTGGAAGCCAGCAGGCATCTGCTAGATATCGCTTGCACTCGAGACATGGCTCTGGCGCTCTCCTCAGCACGGAGAAGGCTGGAGCGGTGCTTGCTTTCCAGCTCCTCCACCTTCATCCTCGGGCAATCGGATAGAACTTCTCTAGACTGCCTTTTGGAAAGTGTGGAGTTCCTGTTGGCTGTGTGCCAAAGGTGTTGGAAATCTTGATACTGCCATGCGGCTTGTGGCGAGCTGAAAACAGATTTCGGCTGATTGCCCAGTTGCATGGCCGTTGTAGTGAGAATTCGGCCAAATCTGCCACTCGGCCAGAAAAAGAACTTGGAAGACCAAGGAATTCTGGGCGGGTAATCCACACAGCTGGAAGGCGTATCTGAGGCAAATCTTGGACGGGACAACTTTAGTATGACAACCCCCGACTTGTTCAATCCAAGGTGTTTCCACTACCCTCGAACCGTTGTCCCAAAGAGAGAGTGGGGGGATGCAACTTTCATAATTGGGCGGCCCCCTGGTTTTTTTGTTAGCCCGTGTCCAGCCCAACCAGCAATAGACCAATAATCATACAGTCAGTTGGGAATCATAATGAGAAACCTGGATCAATACACCCCTTATTAATAGGGGGTGTCCCATTTAAGAGGGGATTCCCCGCTTTTGGGGGAGCGCCGCCTGTTTATCCACGAGGTTCGTTCATCCCCCCAAGATCAAAGTTTTGAACCATAGATGAATATATAAATATATATATATATATATATGTGCTTATTTCACACAACTCATAGACATACCTATATCGTCAAAGGGGGGTGGCCTTTCTACGCCCATAGTATCTATTATATCTATCTATTCTATCTATCTATCTATCTATCTATCTATCTATCTATCTATCTATATCTATCTATATCTATCTATATCTATCTATATCTATCTATATCTATCTATATCTATCTATATCTATCTATATCTATCTCTATCTATATCTATATCTATATCTATATCTATATCTATATCTATATCTCTATCTATCTATCTATCTATCTATCTATCTATCTATCTATCTATCTATCTATCTATCTATCTATCTATGTATCTATCTATCTATCTATCTATCTATCTATCTATCTATCTATCTATCTATCTATATGTATGCAGCCATATATACATGTGTAACACTGTATATATATATATATATATATCACACGAACTATCAATATACACACATACACTCATACAGTCAAAAATGGGACGTTGTATATATACATATATACAATATGTTCATACACCCATACATACCGTCCGAGAGCCGCGCTGCAGCTCCGTGTGGTTCAGCTGGTACTCCCGATGCTTGTCCTGGCTGGCGGGCAAAGGCACGAAGGGAAGAGTTGCGAAGAACGAGTCGGGTGTGACGAGCGCAAGGTAAGGCTGGCCCCAATTCTTAGAAAGAACAACAAGAAACAAAGAACCTGGAAACAACATGGGCACGGTGTATACCTGTATACCACTCTGCAGCTAAATAAAAGGTACATATCCAACTTTCCCTTGCGGAAGTGTCTGGGGCATGGTTGTGGAGAATCACCCTTAGGCGGCTTTGCCCAATTTGAAAGTAAAGAAGGACCGCTGGAAACAAAGTGTGGCGGGAATCGGGAACAAACTGGGCCCGAAATGTGATACCAACGTGAGTCACTCCCGTGACTACTTTTTGACTTTGAAGGGCCACTCACAAAAAGTGACACCCCAAAACCCAATTTTGCAAAACTGTGGCCACGAGCGAAGGAACATTTTGGCTGTGGTTCCTTTTGCCGAGGCTCGGTGCCGAGGCTTTCCACCAGGACCCAGGGACCCTGCTGCGTTGGCCACAAGGATTGGGCTCATTCAAAACTGAATCACCACCCAATCAGCTTCTCACTGCCGAACCAAATAGAACAGAGTCTGCCACATTTACAAAGGCAGGGAATCCTCACAATCGTTGCCTAAAAACCTAACGGATCCATGACCACCTCTATCCCCAAGGAAGCGCATCGGCACCTGACGTCTCCCTTTCCGATTCAGAGCCATAGCACGGGAGCCATAGCAAGGGAGCCATAGCCATGGGGTTCTATCGTCCTTCATGGCCCCTAATGGTCACCAGTTACAATTCGGCAGAGGCTCACCTTGCTCTCCAGAAGCAGAACCCAAAAGCAACCCTCTGACCGGAGGGACTTCACACCCTCCCATGGACAACTCAACGGCTGGGTCAAAAGAACACCTCCAAAACTTGCTCTGGCTCTGAATGGTGATTTCCTGTTGGTTGCCCTTTAAACCAACCGCAAGCCAATTCCCCCAAAAAAAGACACCCATACTGTGGGTGGATGAAATCCTGCACCACCTAAGAAGTCCCAGAATGATGATTCCCCTGTCAATACCAACAAACAAATAGCTTCCCAAGGCTTCAGAGTGGTGCAGGATTTCGTCCATCCACAGTAGGAACTTCCACTCTCCCCGTCGGCCGTCCTTGGCTTCGTCCAGCCCCCTCTGCTGCTCCGCCTGCTTCTCCAGCAGCTCCACCTGAAAGGAATGCGAGCAACAAAGCCGGAGATCACCAGCGAACATCTGGGCCGCAAAAACAAAAACATATATATATATATGTATGTTCTGGTATGATGCGTTCTGCTGTGGTGTGTTATATTATGTTGTGTTATGTTATGTTGTGGTACGGTATGTTACATTACGTTGTGTTGTGTTGTGTTATGATATAGTGTGGTATGATATGCTATGTATGTATGGATGCACGCAGGCGCATGCATGCACGTGTGTGCGTGTATGTATGTACGTATTTCGTTTTCCATGCATGCATGCATGAATGTGTGTGTGTCCAGGTTGTGTAGATATGAGCATTTGGAGCCTGAAGAACCTCGTTCGCTCTTTTGTACACCTACCCGATGCCGTTCGGTCTTTGCATGTACGTGGTGTGAAGTTCAAGAATCCTGCCGAGCCCTTTCAACTGGAATGTGTTTAGAAGGCTTGCAACTCAGTCCGTTGGCTCCAACGTCTCCAGCCCATATAGGACTTTGAAAGTAAGACGGCGTTGAACTCCGCGGATGTGCATTTCTTGTTGCTGTTTGTTTTGCTACAGAACTTGCTTATTGGCGGAGATGCGTCGCTTGATCTCGTGTTTTTGGGTTGACAGTTTTGCTAACTTGGGCTCCCAAGTACATTGCAGTGTCTGCTGATTCCATGTGTTTGCCGCTTTTGAGCTTGACCGGCCCAAGTGCATTGAAAGCGACATAGCAGCACTTGCCTTTGTTCAGTTTCATGTGGAAGTGGTCGGACTCTTCCTCCACTAAGCGCAGGTATTTGCTTGCGGTGTGCGCGCTTCTGGCACGGGTCAAGTTGTCATCTGCGAATACTGTGGAAGCTCGTGAAAGTTGATGCCTTGGAACGTTTCCTGAGTTGAGGGGCATGGTGTCTTTCGTTGATGTCCACAAACATGCAATGCATGGTAAGAATGAACAGGGCTCAAAGAGCAGGGGGCATCCTTGTCTTATATCGGTTTGTTGTGTTCTCCATGCGCTGGCGTTGGCATGGTGAACAACTTGGAACAAGGGGTTGCAGCGAGTTGGTTCGGACAATGAAGTGAGATGGAACGCCGAGTCTAGTGAAGAAACACATCTTTGGTTGGTCCAGCTTTTCGAAAGCTTAGTCAAGGAACAGAAGAAACAACGTTTCGTGACCTTGTTCAGCGACGTCTGACTGTCGCCGGACGCAATAGAGGGGTCTGCAGTCGATTTACCAGCGTGGAGGGCATATTGGGATTGTCCAAGTATTGGTTCTACCGCGCTTGACATCCTGGAGCGTCTGCAAAAACCTTGTATGTGACATTCAGCAAAGAGGTTGGTCTTTAATTTTACGGATTCTCGTGGTCTCCTTTCTGGTACAAGCCTGCCACAAACGCTTGCGAGAAATCATCTGGGACATATGCAGGGTTCCGGAGTGCGTTGAGGCAACGTTTTGAGCGTCTAGCCAATTGTGGAGCTCGGCAGTTGTACCGTCCGGCGCTGGCGCCTTGCTTTGAGTTTAAGGTTCTCAATGGCTGCAACGGCCTCCGCTATTGCAGTTTGACCCTTAGCGTCATCCCGCGGCGCCCACTCTGATGCAGTGGGGCGCAATGGCCGTTGACAAATTATATAGAAGCTTGTTGATATTTTTCCAGCTGGTTCTGATGTCTATGAAGTGCTGCGACCTTTTTCGTTTCCATGTCTCCTTGTCACGTTTCGCGCGTTTGATTTCAAGGTTTAAACGTCGCTCTTCCAGGGCATGTCCAGGAGCCCTGGCTTGCTGACAGCGTTGAATAAGGTTCCATGTGCACCAGCTGACATGCTCTTGGTTTTCCCCTGTGCACTCCGAGCCTTGGTGATACAACTGCCCATGCCAATAATGATCACAATGACAGTAAAGACAATGACAACTGTGATAATCCACAAGGTGCATGGGTCAATTCTGGATATAAGCCGTTTTCGCTGAGTGAGGGCGTATTTATGTATTAGGCTGAAGTAGCAATTTGGAGGAAAGTTGCGCTCGCATCTGGCGAGATTCTGGCCAAGCCCGGCTGCTTCTTAGTTGCTTTATAGCTGGAAAGTAGGTATTGTCTACCTGCAATTTCCCGGGTTGTCCTTGAGACGGTGAGTTGCCTTCCGGGTGTCAACGCTATCCAATAAGGTATGGCTATGGTCAAAAACTCGACGAACCATTCCTGACACACACTTTGCGTCGAGGAGCAAGGTCTGTGATACCAAAGCAGGACATCCCCACGACTCTTGGGCTACTTCAAAGAGCATTCCCTTGTCACAGAAATTGGTCCCAAAACCGGTCTTGAAACGTCGAAGCGTGCCGCTTGTGGCATCTATCATCACAGGGTCTGCAGACCCATGAAAGATGCCCCAAAATGAAATGCACATATTCGCGGGTAGTTGCAGGACCACCTACCAGCAGCGGGCCCCATGCAAGCACTGGGGTAACGTACAAAGTGAGACGCCACGGCGACGGGCGTGCCATCGAGAAACAACTGGGAAAAAAAAAAGGAAAACAAAAAGGCAGAGGCCAGCCCATGCGGTAAGGCGACTCAGAGGCTCAGGGCAGCCAGCAGGAACACAGCTGGCAGCAGGCAACGGGTAGGCGAAGATCGGCCGCGGGGCGACGCAACGAAGGGTCACGCGGAGAGCAGCTCGGCGGAGGCAAGGAACCAAACACGGCTGGCCTAGGCAGAGAGCTCAACGCGGCAACCGAGAGAGACACGGCTGACGGCTCGAGCCACGAGCCACAGGAAGGCACGCAAGACGTCCACACTCGACGGGTCCCAAAACCAAGTCTCCACCATGATCCCCTCAGTTTCTCTAAGAAAGCTCCCGGAAAGTTAGCCAAACACCGCAAGAGTCCTGGGATGGGAACTCGAGAAAACCATTTGCCGACTAATATTAGGAGTTGAAGGAAGCCACAAGGAAACCACCCGTCTCCGGACTGGGCACTGAGGGCCCGGCGATCTTTTTTTGAGACTTCAACTCAGCCTGGTGGCAGTGTTGGTATGAGTTCAAATGAGCAGCACCCTAAGCCCATGGACCTTTGGTTCTACCAAGTGGTCATGAGGGATTTTTTGCTCGTATGCCCATGAAGCCTACTAATTGAATTGGCCAGTGAAAGCTTTGAATCTGTCTCCGCCAACCATTTTCGAGTGCACCTCTAAGATGGGCTTGGGTTTCCTCTGGGGTCATTTTCAAACAACCCCTAAACAGACACTTCAAAATGGGCATACCGTGATGTTAAACCATGCGTCCAACCCAACAACATCACACAACAAGGAAACTCACTTTCACTAGCCTTTCCAAAAGGTCCTGGTTCAAACCACGGCCGGGGAATGTCCCCAGAATTGCACCCAGCATATCCTGAAAGCGCCCCACCATCAAAGCCCTGGGATTGCCGCAATGCGTGTCGTTGGCTGAAGGGACTCCGATGGTACGAATCAGAAGTGTAGCGTTCCAAAGCACAAGCTCTCCCAAGGCACACCAGCTCCAACAAACAACGCACCTCCAGCACCACCAACACCCACACCCTCATTTCAATCTCTCTTCATCCGACGACAAGTCCCCAACACAATTACCAGGTTTTGAGCCTTGGTACTTGGCTCCAAGGCGCCTTTTTGGGAGGGACCCTCAAGAACGCAGCCAAAGGCACCGCCTCCCCAGAAACAGTTCGCCCGGACGCCGCGAGCGCCGCGCGGCCGTCTCGGCGCCTCTTCGTGATGGCGCCGGAGCTTGGTGAGCTGCTCCTGAGCGGGGCAGGTCCTCCCGATCGGCGTGTGAGGAGAATCAAACAGCTCCAAAAACCTGACAGCGTGTGTCAAAGAGCTCCAAAAAAACTGGCAGCGAAGAGCGACCTCTTTCCTTTTCTTTTTTTTGGCCACCCAAAGAGCAAACCCAAAAGCACTTTGGGAACATGCGACAGTGCAGAATTGCTAAGGGGCAGTCCAGGGAGGCTCAGGTTCCCTGCCCCCTGATCCGATTGGAAGGGAAACCATCCCGTGGCTCGTCTTTTTCAAAGACACCCTTTTGGGAGTGCTTTAAACGGAGGCCCAAAGGGAAACTTTAACACATATGTTCCCTTTAGGCCCACATTGAAGACACTGCCATATAAAACATGGAGGTAAACATCCTGGTTGCCTATAGTAGCGGAAACTGGTTCCACTAGCTACTGTTTTGGTGGACTGGCCAGAAGACGCACCTGCATTTGTTGTTTACCACTATTGGTTTCTTCCCAACAAGTTGTAAGCCAAGAAACTGGGGAAGCAACAGGGAATCCGGATCTGGGGGCGGCATGCTCTCAATAAAACCGCCAGGTTCTGCCTACGTTCGGCTTTCTGTTCATCCTCCTTTGTGGGCCAGAAGAGGCCCCCAAAAACGAGGGGAACAGAAGCGAGCGGGCGTCGCGTGTCATCGGCCCAACGCAACCAGTGAAACCTTCTGGATCCCCTGTCCAAGACCTGACACTGCAAAATTGAGAGGGACCATCAAGGAAAGAGCCAGCAGCTTGGGCTCGCCTCAAGGAACCAGGAACAGGGGTCACTTTCTGGAGGCGTTCCTATACACGTCATACACGTGCCCGGATTGGTCTAATGGCATTGCTTTACATGAAGGGGCTGAACGTGTTGTACTAGAGGGAAACCCAACCATGCCAGGAATGCGTCAAGCGTTCCTCATTTGATGTCAACTTCGGATAACAATAAGGACACTAATCAGGGGCGGGCGTCCTTTTCGGTGGGAAAAAGGCTCATGTTGGTGGACTTCCTCCGATGAATGTGGTCCTCTGGATTCATCCACCAAAGTCAACATCATTCCACTTGGTATCTCATGATAGAACTTGTGGATTCTGTCCCGGAAAGATGCAGTTGGAGCACTTGAAACGGGACTTCTTCAAAAGGGGGTTTGGTGCAGGTTGTTTAGTTGGGACCTGCAAATCGGTTGAACACCCCCCCCACCCGTGGTAATGTTGACCCCGTATTGATAAACCCCTGGCCGGTTCATGGGGGATGTCCCATTTTAGAGGGGATGCATTGATTTGGGGAGAACTTTGTGGGCAGCGGGTAATCATGTCTACTTGAGGAATTCCCCTAGGGTGGGAGGAAGTCAATCTAGGGGAAATCTGAGGGGCGCAGTGTCATTTTCTTGTCCAATTGTAGGGCTTTATCCATCCCAGATGGTGCACAACTTCGTCCATCCACAGCGGATAAAGAAACCTGGTGGAGTATTCCGGGGTGATTCCCCCAAAGTGTGAAGGTTGATGCAGCCAAAGAGCATTCACGGTGAGTCATTCAGACCCAAGCCCATTGGAATATCACCAAGCTGCCAAGAAATTACACCGTGAAAGTAAATGGACAATTCCTTCCTTGTGGAAAAAAAAGTTGGGATGGCTGGATGACATATGAGGAAGTGTTTGCCACTTTCAGCATCGCCTCCAGCGCCTTCCGTTCCGCGGCGCTCACTCCGTCCCGCGCGCTCTCCGTGCTCGGCTCGAAGTCCTCCGAGGAGTTTTTTTCTTGGGGTTCCAAGGGTGCCTGGGAATGAACCGTTTTGGGGTCCCCTGAAAGGAAACCACCAGTTGGAAGGTTTTCTTGGGGGGCATTCCATTTCGCATTCCCTACTGAGCACCAGCAAGGTAAGCACATGCGACACCAACATGAAACAAAACCTTCAAGCTGCCGAGACTCAGAAAAATAGCACGTGGAAGCACCCCGCCTTAAGGGCGCAAGTGCCTCATGAGGGTGGATCAAATGACCTTTTTGGCATCCTCATGAGGTGTCAAGGAACCCTCTATTTGCCTCGTACCCACGTAACGGGGGTATCACCCCTTCCACACAGTTCTTAGAGGTTGGGAATGGGGGCCTGGGGGAGGTTTCCCATAGTTGGGCCTGAACAAACCCCATTTCGGAAGCCTGGTGTGGCTGGCTGGGGAAACACTCGAATGAGGCACATCTGGGAGATGCCTCACACGTTCTACCGTTCTTCTACGAGCCTTGCGGTTCGTGGCCCCTCGCATCGCATCACAAACCAACCCAGGGTGAGGCTGCCAGATCTGCGCAGAGAGGCGCCTGCATAAGTCAACCTTCACTCTGGATTGCTAGTCATGCAGCAAAACCCGTTTACCCTGTGACCCTGTCCATGAACAGGAAATCCCTTTTGGGGAAAAAGGGTGCCACTGAACAGCTCGCAACATGTGGTGCCGTCCAATCAGAGGGAACACTGCTCTCGGCTCTTACCTGCTAGACTAGCCTCGATGCCAAGCGCGGCAAGAGGATTACGTGGAAACGTACCCTGATAGCAGCCAAACGACTGGCCGGTGGTCTCCTTCAAAGTTACAACCCGAAAGGGGGCTGAGGCCATGCTGCGAATTTGCGTATCAACCCAGCCACCCCTCCCAAACCACTTCCCGCAGAGGATATACAACCTCTGTAAACCATCGCATAAAGGTTTTGGAGCTCAATTATTTCCCAAGAGGGTGGGTGCTTTTTTGTGTTTCTTTTTTTCTGGGGGGGGGGTAGCGGAACCTTTCAGAATCCCACGCGCTGTTTTCCCCGCACCGGCTTCTATGAAGCTAGCATGTGCATTTGCCATCAGCCCCTTTGCCTTGAGCTCGACAAAGCTTTGCATGTATCAACCCTACAGATTGGCAGCTGCAGCAAATCCATCTCACCCTCATTGCATCGGTAAGTTAAATTAAGGCAAGGAATCCAAAAAATCCTCCAAGATACGTGTTTATAGAATCCATGTTGATCTGCAGATGAACGTTTGAAGAACCACCTTGTTGAATTTGCTTCAGCCGCCTGTTGACGAATGCATTCCAGCGAGTTGCCATGCAAGCATTCACAGCAAAGATTGCTTCTCCAACTGGGGGGAAGCCCCAAAATCGGTGACGTCCTTTTAGTCGAGTGAAACAACCAAAGACAAGATCTCTCAACATGGCAACTGCGAAAGCGACATTTACAAATTGGGCTCGACATGTCCGCAGCGCCGCGGGATATTCTTTGCCCGACGCCGAGATCAAATTGCGATCAGAAAACTCCATCAGATGGTATCGTCAAGGGGCCTCGGAAGCAAAAACATGTTTCCCAGCAAACATGGAAGAAAACGTACAAGTCAACAGCCGGCCAAATGTTCACTGACCCCAACAGGCTTACTGTACTGCTTGAAGTTCGGCCAAGTTCAGGTTGCTGTGACCAACCGCCTCCAACTCGGAGATGACTTCCAACCAGCAGGAACCAAAGGCCTATATAGTTTGGACGCAGATTCATCCCCAGATTCCCACGGCCGAAGCGCAACCTTGGAAGGAGCTCTCGCGGCTCAGAGACTCACCGGGCTCCCGGGCACCAAGTTCTCCGAGGTCCAGTGCCTGGACGGCCGCCGGGGCGACCAGCCGCCTGCGTCTTGGCTTGGATGGGCACTAGTTGCACGGAAGCCCACGCTTGCACGGCTTGGTGTTGGCACAAGGCACAGGGCAAACTGGGTCTAGATTTGGTTGGGGGCCTTGATCTGGGTTGCTGCGAGTTGGCTTGATAGACGGCTTGAGCTTGCCAGCGAACCTTGAAAACGACATAGACCGTGGCTTCATTCATGTCAAAAAAAAAAAACGAACCGGGGAACTCCAAAACAGTCCGACTCGAAAACCAACAGCTTATCACGAATGTCACAGCATCACAGTGGCGATCTTCGTTGGCATGGGGCGATTTGGAAGTGTGGCCAGCACCATGCGGCAAAGTTCCAGGAGCCTAGCGACAACACTCGCTTCAATCTTTAGGGCCTATGACTCCTAGCTCCGATGCTCCATGATCCCCTCCCCTAAGGCATTTCTTTTTCCATTCACCCTCCCAACAATCATGGAAGCCGTCACGAAGGTTTTCGAAGACTACTTTCCTTCTTGGGGAAGCCCCCTTCTGCATCCATAGAACCCATGCTATTGGAAATGTACAGCACCCCCCTGGATGTGGACCTCGTCTGCCTGCTGGAGTTATGTCGTCCCCAAAACTCTCTGAACCCCGGAGTCTCCCTACAAAACCCAAAAGGGCGCATCACCTTCCCCCAACACGCGGCCCGGACGACCGCGGCTGGCCTGACTCTTTCATATACGACGGGATCCTGCGCTCAAGGTGCTGCGCGGTGGGGGTTCCATGTCGTCCCTTCAAGCTGAAATTTCTTGTAGACGAACAAGCGTGAAGAATTCCTACTAAACTGGACACCTGTTATTGATATGGGGTGTTTTTTATCCTGGGCTCCTATGAATAGACCAAAAAAAAACAGAAGTGGCCCCTCTAGATGAAGCTCTATGATGGCTGTCTACTCTCTAGACTGATCTCTCAAACGCTTGATAAGCATTCCTGTGGAAGAAACGATCCCCTTCGGGAAACCTATTCCCGTATTGGAAGAAAGCATGAGTGGCTGCTCGCCATTCGACTGGTAACACATGTCTACTTCAGATAAAATCATGAGTACCTCACTCCGAAAAATCAACTCCATGGGGGAGACACTCCATTGAAGAATGCGAATAGGGGTTGCACAGTGCAAGACAGACATTTGAAATGTGCTGTGGCCAAAACCCTTACAAGGGTCTACATTCCTTCGTGCCACGACCGGACCTGGACCGCACAAGTCGAATCTGGGGTTTGATTCCCAATTCTCTTTACCCGTTTCATTCAGAAACCACCCGTCTCCCCGTATGGGTGTGGGAAGAGAATGGAACAGGAGGGCAGGGGAAGGGGAGTACCTATAGAGGAAGCCAGCCATTTGGAGTCGATGCTTGGACACGTGTCCCAGAAATGCAAAAGGACACCCTGTTGAGATGTGTTTGATACCTGTGTTTGACAGCTATGCTACTTGCATCGTTTGTTTACAAGGAATCTGAATGCAATCAAATACCCAAGAATGTAATCCCTTACAATTCACACTCATGATTCTCATATTCTCAATTCACTAGGCAAAACCCTTGCCAGCTGTCAGCTGTTGGGCGCAATTTCCTGCTGGAATTAGGACCCCGGCAAAACATGATCTTCTTTGCCTGGTTAGAGGAAAACAAAGGGACCCCCCCCAAAAAAAAGAAGGGGGAGCTAATTCTGGGGAAGTGTCCAGTTTTGCATGCAGTTCGCGCGCGCTGAAAGCGGACGCGGACGCCGGCGTCCTGCCAGGCTTATGCCATTGGGCCGGGTTCCCGAAGGGCGAGCCCTCGCGCACGGGGTCCATGGCTTGCTTCTTGCTGGGGCCTGGCCAGAGTGAGCCATCCAGTATGGCCATGGGTCAAAGCCCGGTTAGCCCCCAGTGAACATCCCAATCCCAACTAAAATAGACTCACATGGGTGGTGCACCTATCCCAAAATGGTACCTTCAACCTGGCATGAAAAGCGAGGTCCCGCGACAGGAGTTTCCGGGCTGCGGGCTTCTAGCACCCTGCCAGACCCCTCCCCCCGAAGCACAAAAAATACCACCCGGAAAAACGCTGCTGAGGTGGCAAGTAGTACAATTCCGTTTTGGGTAAGAAAAGGGAATGACTAAACCATGCGGGGCATTGTGCCATCTCACCCAACTGTGAAGTGGTCTACCCCAAACCCACGGCAAAGAACTAAAAGGGCAGAAATCCGCACCAGCTGATGGTTGGCCCTTTCCCTTACTCTTCATCCACCCAGGTTGTGAAGGCTCAAAGGGGGTTATGTATATGGTTGCCATTAAACGACTACACGTGGCATAGTTGATAATTAGATAAACGCAAACCACTCAATAACCATCAAATTTCAAGCCCTAATTATAGAACAAAGCAGAATGGTGTGCTAAAACCGTGAGAAGCTCATGTATTAAACAGTGCGTATAAAATTAGTTCATACTAGACGCAAACTGATATGTGAATAGTTAACTTGCTTGTTTGGCCTATGCACGTAAATATGTTATTAACATGTTCTGATTATCTGAGCGCATTTGTGTAGTAATACATATATATATATATAGAATATATATATATATACACGTAACAACTGTTTTAATGATAATACAAATATAATTGCATGTGTATATATATATATATATGTGTAGTATAGTATTTAGTTGTGTACCATGCATTGTTCACACACGTGTCCCCGAAACAAAGGCAGCCAACACATTTAAATTGTTGTATGGATGAATGTAATCCCTGTAAGAACCACTGACTATATAAATTACGTGTATATATATATATATAGAGCCGGCCAGCTTTATTTCCCCAAACAGAGAGTCATGCAAGGTCCGAGCTTGAGCACAACACTGTAGATCGGGGAGCTGGTTTTGTATCGGGGGGAACCTGCCGTAGATGGACGAAATACTTAAATCCTGCACTGCACTGCAATCCCTGCACCCAAACAAATCAATGTTGAGCGTTTCGGAAGGATCCAGCCAATGGACAAAGAGATCAAACCCCGTTGCACTGACTTAGGGAACCCCCTTCGGAACGTGGAGTTTGGGGGGGTAAGGGGAGTGGCAGTGTGAAGTCATTGAGGGGTTTGAATATGTATCCATCTACGGTAGGCTCACAAGCAGGGTCTGAGTTTGACAATTTTGGCATCGATTTGGACCCCCGTCCAAAAACACAATCAAACGAACAAGAAGTCTCTACACTCACAGAGGCGGGTGAAATCAAGTTCGACGCGCACCCGACAGTTTCTAGACAGGTCCAAAGCTCCTCCATGTTCGGAACTGGCTCCCAGAGTGTTGCCCAACAATGAATCTCGTGCGATTGGCCCCCGGCCCCCGCGCCTATGCTTGTTGAGCGTGATCTCACCTGGGCAGCTTCAGATTGCGTGGAGGCCTGAAAGCCAGTGCTCCATCGTCTGCGCGCAATGTGAGCACCACAATTTTGGGAAGACCAGCTAGGCGTTCAATGGCGACGGAAACAAGGAACCTCAGGGTTCAGTGGCGAAGCCAACAAAAAACGGAAGAGGGTGCCGAACCACAAGCTTCTCCCAAACGTCGAAACCGAACCAAACATCAAATCACGCCAAAAGCAAAAGCCGCGAGGCACGGGAAGCCCGGAAAACCGGCCATTTTCTCAATCGCCAGGGGAAAGAAATGCGAAAACCAAGTTTCTGTTTGAAGGTGAAGAAATCCCTTCTGAGAACAAGCATGAATTTGGCTGTGGCTCAAACGCTCTAACATGGCACCTTGGCAACTGGCAACAAGACTAAACCCCGCGTAATCCCAAGTCCTTCATTTTCAGCCACCCATATGGTAAACCCAGTAACCAATCGGGAAAACCCGCCAAAAAGACCAAAAAAAAAAAACACGAGACCACCGGGTGAGTCTCCCCGCGCGCCAAGCCGCGGGAAGAAAACAGGATCGATCGATGGATCGATGCACGCCTTGGCGGTGGCCGCCATGAGCCGCTCCTTCAACTTCCCGGCCTCGGAAGGGCCATCAACATGGGAACTGGGCAAAACTTGTTTTTCTTTTGTTTTCTTCTTTATTTTCTTTAGCCCAGCCCATGGCCCAGTCAAGAAAACTGGTTTCCGAGTTAAACCCTAAACCCCTGGGCCAACCTGTTGTTCTTTTCTTTTCTGGACTTGTCAAAGTTTCAGAGTTGCTGGGTGTTTATTTTTTATTTTTAATCGGTTGGTGTCCTTTGTCTCTTTCTGGAAGTCAGAAACTGGCTGGTTTCCCCTTGAACCTAGTTGACTTTGAGAGTGACACGGGGCCAAGGGACTCCGGATGAATCAAGGAGTGGAGAGCCCCGGTACCTATTGACGGCTTCGTGGGAAAGGCATACAGGTGAGTTTTGCTCGTAAAGTACCTGCGCAATCCATATATTTGGGCTGAGGGCTTACTCAATCCTACATGTCAGCTGAGTCGTGATCAAAACCGTGGCTGTCCACTAGTCTCAAAGCCACATCTGTCTATTAGACCATCCCGATTCCAACCTTCTAGGTCCTGCCGCTCCAAATCCATGGGAACCAACTCGGGCGTTTAAACAGAACCAAAGCAATTCTGCTAGGACTCCAGCCAAGGAACTCTTTGTTGCCCAGCCTGGGGCCACCTGGTAAATGTGTTTACCCAAAATTAGGAGTGCGGATGTTTGGAGCTATGCTTGCGATGGCCCCTTACTCACCTTCGCTTACCCAAATTGGATTGCGTCTCAGTTCAAACCGGGGGGAGGGCCCTCAAAATCAGTGTTCCCCTTTCAAACCAACCCCAAAAAGCACGCCCATAGGCCCTAAGCGGAAAGGCCTAAAACGACCAAAACCCGCCGGGATATCCGAAATCTCTGAGCGCCCGGCCCTGCGCCCGGCCTCAGCCCGCTTTCCCAGGTCCCAAAATGCTCCCAAGGCTCTAAGGTCCCGATATGGCCATGGGTCCAGTGAAAATCCCAATCCCCACTAAAATAGGTTCTAAACTGGGTGGTGAATTCACCTACCAACCAAAATGGGATCCCATTGGTTTTGACAACCACAGCCATTTTTTGCACCCTCCCAACATACCCAGGAAACGGTCTTATAAGTGGAAGCTGATCTCCCCGGTCTCCCAGAGTTGCTATGTCCGAGGGAGGGAGGGTAGATCGATGGGTGATGCAGGGCATTTGCAGGGATGATCTAACGAACGTACCAAACAACAACTCTAAGGCTATAAGTGTGGTATGTCTACTTGGGGTATGTTCTATAGGACCTTAGACACATGTTGCCTAGTGAGTGAGATGGGCTTGTCTGGAAGGCAGTAGTCCAGGCCCTAAAAGTGTAGTTAAAACCGTTTCCTATTGGTTCCCCTGGCCAAGAAGAAAAGGGTCCGGTACCGCGGTTGTTGAGAACACCCGCTGCCTGTGCGTCTCGTTTCCTTTGCTCAGAGAAATAAATTAAGGAGCCGCAAATGCTCCTTGATATACGAGCTGAAGCCAGCGCAGGGTGACTGTGCGTGCAAATCAACCGGGTGACCGCAAGCACGCATCAAGCCATGAATCAGGCTACGCACCCCCAAGTGACTTCAAACTACGACATATAGACAAAAAGGCGGGGGGTTGGGCATTCAGCGCCTTCCTTCCATAAGGACCGCGCCATTTTGCAGACCTCGTTCAGGACCTCGCACGGGAGAACGGTTGCCCTGGCGACCTGGGTCGCCCCTGGTAGTCCGTTCAGGGGTCCTCGGAACAAGCGTCAAACTGGGTGGTTCGCTGCAAAGCAGCACGGGCACCAAGGAAATGCGACATGTCCCGCTGGAAAAATAGCAGGAGCACCTCAGGGTACGTGGCAAAAATGGCAGGAGCACCTCAGGGTACCTGGCAAATTGGAAATATATACTAAAAATTGACCAACAGGTCGTGTCCTCACGGAGTGGACCCCTAAAAAAAAAATATCGGTTGGAGTTCCTTGTGGTTTTCCCTGTACACAGCATACAGGCCCTTGTCCGCACGGGGCGGCGAGCCTTCTCTTTGCGCTCCTGGCCGTACGCACGCTACGGAACCTACAAACCTCTGGCTCGCCTCGGGCCAAACCAATCCCGCATTAGACCCCACGGACACAGCAATGCGCATAGTCCAACCACATCCGTATTGAAACATCTGCCACAAAGGGCGGCAGAATAAAATTTGCAGAAGTTCGCTTGAGAGGTTGTTTACCACAAAAGTCTAAGCTTCCCAAGTACAAAGTTCAAGAAGCGGGAAAACGAGAAAGCATCCGTGGCACGTGTCAAACTTTGGGACTCTCCAAGGGTAGGGTGAGGTGAAAGTGCGAGGATCGGACCCGAAACCCCAGACCTTTGGCTGGCACTCTGGGACTAGCCTATGGAGTTGCTCCTTCATTGGAAACACAAGGGTGTCCAACCAGTCAGCTGGCTTCGCAAAATTTCCGGGGCCCTTTCTGGCACCTTCAAAATGCGGCAGGCTCCTCTTTTCGCAAAAGCTGGTCGGAACGCTCAATTTGAGCCCCAAATGTGAACCAGTCAGGATCAACATTCCGTTACCAACAGTCATTTGCCCAGTCAAGAAAAACACGAGTGTCAAAGCTCCAGATGACCTACATGGTGCAAGCAAGCTCCAATTTACAGTAATTGGATGAGTATGGTTGGTTGACTTGCAGTATTTAGTATAGGAATCTCAGAGTCGGTGGGCATGGGGACGGACTTCCCCAGGGTTTATGAGCCACGGTACAACTTGTTGGATCCCCCCAGCAGGCCATGAGCAAATGAGTGAGTCTTGTTTTTGCGGAGTTCTCCCATGTCCCTCACAAACTTTGACCATAACCGGACAAATTCACCTAACCTCAAGTGTCTAAAGTGGTTGGTGGATATGAATCCTCACCCAAATGATGTCCACCAAAGGGCCACAAAAAACCCTCCCTATATAGATTCAAGTACAGGTCCAACCAAAAACCAACCACTTCAAGCGCACCACGCTGTGTCCTCCTCAGCGAGCTTCTCTGGTCTAGCCATATCCATCTGGCCAGCAGATCAAACGTGCTTTTTCCTTTTGGTTGGGAACCTCTGGTTTCGCGTTCTTTCACGCTGCAAACTGCCCGGGAACCCTGAACGTACGCTTTGGAGGGTTTGTTTAAGGGGGCACCAGAGGAAGATTGAAGCCCCTTTTTTACTGGGGTTCCTTAAGAAAGACAGACCCAAATGCTGGGTGTCCCCTCAAAGGGTCAAGGCCCTGCTGGTTGGTGTCATGAGAATGGACCCTTGTCTGTGATCTTGAAGTTAGATTAAGTTCCCATCCAACCATAACTACTCTGTCAAAATAACGGGAGTCCCCCAAAGTTTCACAAAAAGTGGCACCAACGTGCCAGAAGTCCACAACGAGATGTGCCGAGGGCATCACGGAAGGTACAAACCACGTGTCTTGGCACGCAGAGAAGCCAGGAGGAAACACACCGTTTGTTGTCTGCGTGGCATCCACGACAGCGACGGTACTCTGCCTCGTCAGCCAAGCGATTGCCTCAGACGATATCTGCGAAGAACAATGTGGCCTTCGCTATGGCAAGGGAACCCCTCTATGAGCCTCATTAGTTTCTTAAAGTACGGTAAAGTGGTCGACCAAAACCCATGCTGGCTGGGGCTGCCTCCAATGAACCTTCATCTAGGTTTTGATTCTGTATCATTTGGAGTTTAAGGGGCATCCTGTCCTGTGAACGCAAGCAAGGCTTGAAACCTTGCAATCCTTGTCTCCCTCAAGGGGTCCAAAGGGGGTTACCCCACCAGATGCCTTGTCTGTTAAATGTGATTGTTTTGAGGTTTGCGTTCATGTCCAACTTTTTGGGGGTGGGTGAATTTCCAAAAACAAAAGCCTTAGCCCTGTATTTTTACGGGGTGGTTCATCCTAAGCTCTTCCCAGCTCAAAGGTCAAAGCCTTAGCAATACTACATATAGACTTGGCAATACGCAAGTAAGTACTGGGACTCTGACGGGTAAGTCTTGGCAATACTGAATTAAGTATCTGCAACATGTAGTGGGAGTCTGAGGGATAAGTCTTGGCAACACTAAATTCAGTATTGGCAAATCAAGC
>CAUJNA010000505.1:42500-142500 GCA_963377175.1 Effrenium voratum | reverse complement strand
GAGTGGATCGCCTTGACGAGGGTGCGGGCTGGGCTTTGGACGTCTCCCGCCCAGACATCAGGGGGGTCGATCGCCTTGATGACGGTGCTTGCTGACCTTCCTCCCGCTTGGGAGGTGTGGATCGCCTTGAGGTTGGCTGGGGCTGAAGCTGCGGCTGACCTTCCTCCCGCTTGGGAGGTGTGGATCGCCTTGAGGCCGGCTGGGGCTGCAGCTGACCGTCCTCCCGCTTGGGAGGCGTGGATCGCCTTGAGGTTGGCTGGGGCCAAAGCTGCGGCTGACCTTCCTCCCGCTTGGGAGGTGTGGATCGCCTTGAGGCTAGCTGCGGCTGACTTGCCTCCCTCGATATTTGGGGGCGGCACGATTCGGCTGGCAACTCCCGAGCCGGGGCGGGTTTGCGTGGGGACGGGTGCGCCCGCTGCGGCACAGCAGGCTGCGGCGCTGCCGGCACTGGCTGCGCCTGCTCTGGCTGCTCACTTGGGTGCGGGCCCCATGGGGCGCTCAAATATGGGCTAAACGAGGCAGAGGGGGCGGACTGCGCATGCAGCATGGAAGGGCCAGTCGAAAACCGGCCATTCACCGACGGCTTGGCTGCAATGGGCTCAGCCAAGAACATTTGCTGCGGAAGCCTGGGCCATACTGGAATATACCCCGCGAAAGGCCCCCCGTACATTAGCCCGGGCTGCGTCACCGGCATCGGAAGCGAGTTGTTCGCTCCAGCATCCCGCCACATGGCGCAGAATGGGCGTCACAGCTTAATGTTTCAGACTATTTGCATGTTCCGATCTCATGTGCTGATGTCTGCCATGTGCCACGCTTGAGCCAGGATCCTTCCTGGCTATAGAATCGATTCAGGCCACGTTTGAGCCTGGAAGTGCGAAGAAAGCAGTGGCCTTGCCAGGGCACACAGCTCTCGGAAGCTCGGGTCAGCGACAGGAGGTACTCCACTTGGAGGACTGCAGGTTACTTCTACCAACTTCTGAACTTCTGAACTGGGCCAAATGTCCAAGCCCAAGTTGTTGCCAGCTTGATTTGGCACCACCTGGGTGCGCCTTTTCGGAAATAGAGGGACCTGAAAGCGCAGGAATCTGTGTTAGGGCCTATGCAAGTTAATGTTCAACCCAGCAAAGGCAGGGGTCAAAGGTCAACAGTGCTCCTGAAGATCCCCTTGTCGGACCTTCAAAAGTGCCAGTTTCATTGGATCAACCCGACCGACTCAGTTTTAATGCCCACACACAAGCGAGAACCCAAGGCTTTGAGTCGTGGCCGTTGATTGGGGTTTGTTTGTTTTGGAGGTCAGGGACGTCCCATTTCCCTTCTGCAAAAGCCAGGGGTTCAAATTCCCAAACCACCAATCCAGACCGAGGTGATAGCCTACCAATAAGCAGCCGAAGCAAACTTCTGCGTCCACAACTAAGTAACTCCGGATGTGTCATGGTCTCTCACTGTGACGGGTTTCTTGCAGGGTTTGGCCCTTCAAATCTGGCTATTCCAACAAATCTTGCCCAAACCTGTTGAAGGAAACCCTTTGGAACAACCTTTGCTGTGTTTTGCACCCAACAGCTGGATTTTCAAGGGCTCCACGTCTGGTCCTTAGAAGGAAACCACCAGTTGGATGGTCCTTAGGAAACCACCAGTTGGATGGTCCTTAGGAAACCACCAGTTGGATGGTCCTTAGGAAACCACCAGTTGGATGGCCCTTAGGACACCACCAGGTGGATGGTTCCATTTCTCATTCCCTGCCTATCGCAGCAAGTCTTGGTCGTGCCGTGTCCTCCCCATCCTTCTCGTGCAGGTCCTCAGCCTTGCCCTGCGTCGAGCGGTGGCCGCATATCCCAAAAGGTGCATCCCACGAAAAGCGGCTCGGCCTCGTTTCCCACCTTGACCTCTCAACAAGCGTCCCTTTGCGTTTGGAGCGGTAAATCCCTTTTCCTCTGAAAACGGCGTGCGGCCCCTCTTTTCCCTTTACCCTAAAACGTGGTCGTTTCTGCTTGGTGTCCTTTTGAAAACCATTTACAAGGAGGCAACAAAAATTCTGGAAGTGTTCACTTGATCCGAATCTTTCCAAAACCGCCCGCAACGCCGAGTTTTGAAAAGCACGATGGTTGGAAAAAGTGGGGAATCATTCCAAAACGTTCGGGCGCAGTCAAAGAGTCCAACTGCCAGCGCCAGAACTGCGAATCGAACGTCCGGCGCTCCTATTCCGAATCGGGCCCCACTCGCCAACGTCCAGGGTTGGCCTTTAGACCCGCGAGCAAATCGTAGATTGCGAACCCCCCGGATCAAGTGAAGATGCTGATCCACTTTCAAAAATTCCTTACATCCCACCCCCCAAAACAACAAAGCCCTCCTTTTGGAAACCTTGGAGGTTGTGTGGGAAAGACACGAGACGAGAGACCCGGCGCCCGCCTTCACTCGCTTCTTCTCTTCCTGCAACGAGCTTCCCCACATGCGTGCATGCATACATGCATATGGGCGTGTGTTTCTGATTGTTGTGTGCATGCAAGGATGCACGCCCACGCGCATGCATTTCGTTTGTCATCAATGTGTCTGGCAAAATACTATACGATTCACAAAACAAGAGCGGAATCCCAAACAAAGGACTGGTGCCACTCTCCATTGTACAGCATTGTACTGCACTTCAATGTATTGCATTGTAGGGTCTAGCATCGTAGTGTCGCGTATTGTTGTGTCTTGCATGTCAGCTTATGTGTTGTTTATGTTGTATGGCATGCTGGTATGTTGGTTGCGTGTGTGCGGCTTATAATTCTAGTGCCGTATTGGCTTCGGACAGCTCTCGCGTCCGATCGAGACACTCCAATCCCCGGCGCAATGGCCCATGCCAACGCGACTCCATGGCACGCCTTCGACTTCAGCGAGCTCAGGTGCTCCTTGATCTTGTCTTCAATCGCCTCGAGTTGAGTTATGTGTCAAAGTTGAGGGCCCCCCCAAGAAACGGCTTCGGTTCTCCTCTTGGTTTCCCTTTAAAAACAAGGCCTAGAAGCGTACCATCTAAAAACAGAGGTGCAATCAAACCCTGGCTTTCCGCGTATTGGTGGTTTGGACTGGCCGTTTGGAGGCTGGAGTTCAAGTCCCCAAACCACCGATCCAAACCACTCGTCAGCGAGAGAGGTAAAGGAGCCTACCCACAAAATGCAAAGAATCAAAAGGGCGGATATCCCTTACTAACCCTCACTCACCCAAATCGGTTTTGACTGTGGCTCACTTGGGCAAACAAAGCAGTGGGGACTAAGCAGATTGGCGAAGCCCTTCATTCTCACACGTGTTTCTCACAAGTACACTCGTTTCTTACAAGTCAAATGTGCCGGTATTTCCACTTTTTTCAACGTTGCCAAAAAGCACTGGTCAAAACCCAGGTTGGACTTATGAGAAATGAGTGCGTTTAGGGTTGAGGGTTTTTAGTGTTTTTTGGGTTTTGGTTCAGGGTGTTTAGGGTTTACATTTAGGGTTTTTAGGTTTCGAGTTTTAGGGTTTAGGGCTTTTAGGGTTTTTAGGGTTTTGTGGTTCTAGGTTTTAGTTGCCGGGTTTCTAGGGTCTAGGTTTAGGGCTTTTAGGGTTTAGGGATTCAGGTTTTTCGGGTTTCTCGGGCTTTCTAATGTTTAGTGTTTCCACGGTTTAGGCTTGTTAGGGTTTAGGTTTAGGATTGGTTCGGGTTTTTGGGTATTAGGGTGTTTGGTGGTTCGGTTTAGGGTTTTTAGGTTTTAGGGTTTAAGTTTAGGGCTTAGGGTTTAGGGTTTAGGTATGAACAGACCTGCGCATGTTGAAATATAGACGGATGGGTGGATGGGGATGGGATGGATGGATTCGCTCAAACAAAAGCAAAAGGCACGGAAAAACAACTCGTGAGAAACGAGTAGACATGACTCGTGAGAAATGACGGAATCCGACTCGTGAGATTTAAGTGCGCTTCCGGCAGAGTATGACAAGTCATCAAGCCTATCTGGCTCTCAAGACCTGCGCGTGTCTTCCAACCAGCCCTTCAGGGGTGACTGAATTGTCTCCGGTTGCAACTTACTGACTGTCACTTCACGGAAAATACGGGAAACGGAGCGAGCCCTTTGCTTCCCAGTTCCTTTCGCTCTGAAACTTCTCCCAGCCTTCTGCGCTTCCTCGTCCGCTTTCTCTTTTTCCTTGGCTCTCCTGCGGCATGGAACTTTCACCAGAAATGGATCAGAACTGGGCGACCAAACTGTCAAAACTTCCGTCTTGGGGGAGCTGAGAACCTATGACAAGCCAAAAGTCACTGGATCTTCCCTTAAAGTTGCAAGCTGCTGGTAGGTACCATAGAGCAACTGCAACCTCTTGGAGGTCCCAAAAGGAAGAAACAAAAACTTGAGGGAGAGCTGAAGCTTTCGGCTCCTCTGCGACCTCACAGGGTCTGCTCGGTTCAGGACATCCGCCACCCCCTCACGCGAGCGAGCCCGACGAGCGAGCCCGACGTGCGAGCACCACTCAATCCGGGGACGGAGTAAGCGGTTCCTGGCTATGAACCCGAAGGGGTCCCCAACCCATTCACGGCGGGCATCAGCTGTTTATATATATATATATATACATGGGGGATTTCTGTCCAACCGTGTGAGGGTATGCCCCATGCACATTCGTTGTTTGTGAAAGGGAGAAACACGCGGCAGCATCCTAGAACCCGTTTGTGATAACTCATTCAACGCCCGCGGTTCGCGGAATTTGCATCAAAGAAACGGTTCCAGTCACCATTAAACATTCAATTGGAGAAAGGGGTTCCACTCCCCCCAAACCATCCCAAAAAACAACTGTGGTGCGCATATGTAAGAACTACATAATATGGTGAATAGTGGGTAGTGGCTGGGGAAGCAGAAATCCTCTCAAAATCAACAAGACCCGCCAACCGCAACCAGGCCATCATGTTCCTCCCAAAAAAAGGGTCTCATGGGTGACACCCTCCTTTTCATCAACCGAGTTGTTCCTGGGTCAACATTTGTTAGAACCTTGGCCTGAACAACCCCTGGCTGCACAAGAGTGGGTGTCCCGAATTGGCGGGAACCTGGGTCACAGTTGGGGGGACACACCCCTCCTGGTGCGATCAATCCAGGGTCGACATCATGTGGTTGTGTGAGGCTTTTTGGAAAGGCGTCCAAATAAATCTGGTTAAACCAAAAAAAACATCGTAATCCGGGCAGAATAAATATTTCACCAACAATTTGTTCCTCCTTGCCTGACATGTAGTGCCTAATAAAACAAGTCAACCGAAAATCAGGGGCGAGCCTCAAGGCAGGAACCTTCACTTTGGGTACCTTCGCCGCCCCTACTGTGGATGGACGAAATCCATTTCGCACCACCTAAGAGACCCGTGGTGGAACCCATGGTTTCAGAGCGGTGCGAAATGGATTCTGTCCATCCACAGTAGTGGTAGTCGCGTCGCAAGTTGTGACCAGCCGTCAGGCCACGCCTTGAACTTGTTGGACGCTGCATAACTGGCGGCCGTGTGGCCATAAATGTTCTTCAGGTCCTGCGGTTTGTTGACAACGACAGTCTCTGCATCTCTCAGTAGCCGGTGACCCGAAACCCGGTTGCTTCCCCAGACTCGGACACACTGCAAAAGCTCACTTGTTGTTGTCACCATGGATATGGTCCGTAGTGCCCAGTCTGGCAGTTCCCAGTTGAAACGGGGAGGGGATCCGGAATCCACTAGAAAGAAGTCGGTTTCTTTTCATCCGCAAGATCCCTGCCTTGGGTTGTGCCTTGGGGTTTTGTTGGTGGGATTCGCCAACCAACACCAGATTCAATGCCCAGAAAACGCCACACCCAAATGCAACCCTGGGTAAAAAGGACCTACATTACACACAATTTATCTTCGAATCAGTGGAATCCCTCGCCAAAAAATGGGCAGCAAAATGAAACCCTGCAAAAGGCGGGCCCCTTTTTGGCACCCTACGGTTGAAGCCCTAAATATGGCAAGTGCGGAGCAGCAAACCAAAGGGCACGGTCCACTAAGGGAAGAACTGTGACATGATATCTGTGGCCCCCTTCCCCTGATACAATGTTGAACTTGCAATATATTGGGCCTCGGAAGAAGGGTTACGCGCTTGGCTTCAACATTGTAACTGGGGGAGAGGGGTCCGCACACAGCGGGCGATGCCACAGAAATGGTGTCAACATGCGCCTTGGTGGCACTTGCAATATTTAGGGCTTCCACTGTACCTTGGGGCCTGGGGATCCCTCCAAGAATGGACTCAAACAAACCTTGAAACCAACCGAAGGGGTGGAAAAAAATGCCCAAGTCTACCCTGGACCCAAGCAAATCATCTGGGGACCGGTGATCCCTCCTTGTTGGGGTTGCTCTTCAACAGCTCCAGCACCACCGGCAGATGCCCGTGGTACGCGGCATAGTGCAGCGCCGTGTTGCCATGGTCGTCCGCGATGTCCACCGAGATCTCGGCGCGATGGATAGCGAGCTAAGGGTTGAGGACCTAAGGAGGCAGGCTGCTTAGTAAGTCGTTGCTCGGTTGCAAACTCTGCCCCCTGCTAAAAGTGAAAAACTTTTAGTGATTTAGTGGAAAGCCAATTAGTTGCAAAAAGTTAAGGTCCTAAATGGTCCTAACATCCAAGCAAAATGCACCGAAGGTTAGTTTCCCTGGTTATAACCCACTCGGGAACTTACAACCAAATTGGTTGTAGCCAGGGTTGCGAACTGCTAACCACTTACTAAGTAGCCGAATGCATCCGTAAGCACAACTTCTCTTCCCCATCCTGCTCAGACTGGGTTTTGGGCCATGTTCTAAACAAAAGGATCCCTGAACAGAATGGGTATGGTCTGCTAGAAAGATGGTTTGCCCTACCACCAAACCGCTACCCAAGGGGAAATAGGGTATATGACCACTCTTTAGCTATTGCGTAAAGGGTATATACGCATAGGTGTCCTTTTTGGTTGGTTTGCTCAAAAAAAATAGAGGTCCCTGGTTTAGATAGGGTTCATTCAAATTATCAGGGCCCACTTATTTGTCCAAAAGGCCACCTATGTATATACGCCTTTTGCCCTTGGAGATAGTGGGTGGCTACCGGAAACCATCTTCGCCACGGCATCAAAAGACAAAGGCAAACTTACATGAGCCACGTTGGAATGTCCGCATCTGTGGGTCACGGTCATGGCTCCCTTAAGCTTAATAGGAACCTTTACGTTGGTTGTCCAAAGTCCCCCCCGAAGTAAAAGGAGTCTTGAAGCCACAAGAAGCGATTTAGGGGTAGTAAGTCGGCAATCAGAAAAACGTCAAGCCTCGCCTTTGAAATCAAGAAAACAGAATCAGCAAGCAGAAGCTGCTTGAACTTCTATTTGCTGGTGATTCTGTTGTCTTGGTTCTCCGAAGGCTTCTGCAGGTGAACCCCACTCAGGTACGTGCGTTGGGCATCATGCGCAGGGCTTGTACCTTCCCACACGCGTGACAGCGGTCAAACATCGTGGGACAGTAGGGGACTAGCCACTGAATATCAACCACAAAACCACAAGCAAAAACCCAGGGGACAAAACCCTGATTTTGACTGATTTCTTTGTGCGCTGCTAAGAAAGCTCCACTTACCCCACCGGCAGGTAGGTCATGGATGCCTCTTCACAGCGACTTCATGAACGACGGTGCCAGGGACACACTTATGATTCCGCATCTGTATGTACGCACGTACGTACGTACGTATGTATGCATGCATGCATGCACGCATGTATGTATGTATGTGTGTATGCATTGATTTGCACCGAGCACACCGAGGGGGAAAACGAGATCAAAATGGTCAAAGCCTTTACTTAGAAATCCCTTCTTCCAGGTTTTGGAATTAGTAAAATTCGAATATTTATGAATTTATGTATTGAGCTATGTATGCACGTATGTATGTGTATGTATGTGCATGCACGTGCATGCACGTGTATGTGTGGGTATGGGTATGTATGTGTATGTATGTGTATGTAGGTGCATGTAGGTTTATGTAGGTGTGTATAGGTGTATGCAGGTGCTTGTATTGACGTACGTGCGCACGTATGCATGCATGCATGCATGCATGCATGTATGTGTGCATTTATGTATATAGGCAGGTATGTAAGTACTTGGAGTCTGTTGGCTCCTCTGCAACAAGCCTAACTCCTTGTTGGTTCATTTTACAATCCAATTTTTCCGAGGAAAGTTAAAGTCCAAAGATCCAACCCAAGATGACATGAAGGTAGGTATGTAGCTGTGTAGGTGAGGTGTGTCGGTACTTCGGTATGTCAGCATGTCGGTTTTTCGGTATGTAGGAATGTAGGTAGGTGGGTAGGTAAGTAGGTATGTAGGTATGTAGGTATGTAGGTATGTAGGTATGTAGGTATGTATCTGTTTTGTGTGTGTGTGTACGGGTGTATGACGCAGGGAGGCGGGTGGGTAGCGATGCATGCATGCATGCATGCATGCATGCATGCATGCATGCATGCATGCGTGCGTGCGTGCGTGCGTGCGTGCGTGCGTGCGTGCTGTCTGTCTGTCTGTCTGTCTGTCTGTCTGTCTGTCTGTCTGTCTGTCTGTCTGTCTGTCTGTCTGTCTGTCTGTCTGTCTGTCTGTCTGTCTGTCTGTCTGTCTGTCTGTCCGTCTATATAATCTGTCTCATCTGTCTCATCTGTCTCATCTGTCTATCTGCCTCTGTCTATCTGTCTATGTGTCTTTTGTCTATCTGTCTATCTGTCTCTCTGTCTGTCTCTCTGTCTGTCTGTCTGTCCGTCTGCCTGCCTGCCTGTCTGGATGGATGTGTCTCAAGCAATCTTGAGAAGTCAGACCTCTAGAGAACAGCGTCCTATATGCACATGCAAATATGTATACATGTATACAGATACATATATGTATTGTGTGTAATATATATATATATATATATAGTTACACAAAACAAACCACCTCACGACTGTTTCACCACTCCCAGCCAGGCGCACAATGTCTTTGTAACCAGCACCTGCAGCCTCCATCAAAGGGGTTCGCCCACCTGCAGCAAAGAGGGTGCATGTGAGCCGCGGAAGAAAACGATGGGGAAACAAACGAGCCCCACTGTTTTTGGCTGACATTTAGGAAGCCCCACTGTTTTTGGCTGGTGGCAAGTATAGTGAGTCCCATTTGTTTTGGTTTCTTTGTGTGGAGATTGAATGAGTCCTTCATGTTGAAATTGGCCATAGACTACTGCGAGCCTCACATGTGAGCCGTGGGAATCAACTTTCTTGGTTAATTACCCGAAATTCGGTGGAGGCGTTTGGGTGCCCCAACAATGTCCTGCCCTGAAAGAACACTACACTGCCAACATTGTCAGTTGCTCGTATCATCACATTTAGTATTCCACTATTCCAAAGCTCACATCTCCTTGCGAAAGCAGAACACTTCCATGTCCCATTCTAGAATGGATAATGTTGCGAAGACATGACAATCGGGCCGGAAAATTGGAATGTTGATTTCGGAGGCAAAGATCTCTTAGCCCGGAGATCTGTCACCATTTGGCAAAGCGAGAGACCCCAGCGCTCCATTTCAGGCCCTTGCTTCCCTATCTGCAACAGGTTGCGGCCGTACAGCAACTCATTCAGACGTCCCTTTTTAAAGGGGCAACAGCAGCATCTTGTGGCTGAACCCCAACTGCCCTTCAAAGGCCTCTATCTGCTTTACCGTCTACCCCTTTCAGAAGTCCAGGTCCTTGGGGGCGCTCGGTTTTCTTTGACCTGTAAAAAAAGAAGTCCCAGGCATACGTATACAAACAAGGAAGAAACAAACACGAAGAGTCCCAAGCCCCCCCCCCCAAAAGCCCTTTGGGGACCTCCCGTCCAGTGCTGTGGGAAATGAACACTTCTGTGATTCAACCAAACTTGCTTCTCCAAAACAAACCTACCATATAAAGGGGGGAGAATCCCTTGTATCACAGAAGTCTGGATAAACCCCTTGACCTGTAAAAAAACAGTTTCCAGGAATATAACAAGGAAGAAGCAACCCAAGTCCCCCCTTGTCCCTTCCAGGCCCAGGCGTGCCCCCCTGAAACCCGAAAAAACCGAAACCGGCCGGGCCGTTGCCCTCGTTGGGCAGCTCCGGGTCCGCGCCCGCGCGCAGCAGCGCCGCCGTGCACTGCCGGAAGCCCTGAGACTCGAGAGCCCATCGAGCGAAAAACGACGCGCCCGGAGAGTTTGTCCCACAAGGCGACCAAACCACCTGCCAAGCAAACAAGCAAGAAACCAAGCAAGCAAGAAACCAAGCAAACAACCAACCAAAAGCCAACCAACCAACCAACCAACCAACCAACCAACCAGGCAACCAGGCAACCAACCAACCAACCAAGAAAAAGAAACCAAGAAACCAAGAAACCAAGAAACCAAGAACCCAACCGACAAAAATCCTGCAGCTTGCGTCTGAGAGTACAGAACATCCAAAAACCACCTTTACAACACAAGGGATCCTCTGCATCTGGCAAAAGGTGAGGTGTTGACTGGCCCAATTGAATCCTAGGGACCCTAGGACGCTAGGGTTTAGGAAGTTTAGAGGTTGGGGTCTCGGATCCTCGTTGTGTTTCCTTTGAGGGACACGACTGAATAGTTTTGGCAAATCAACTGGCCCACTTGTTGCTAGTTGACGGTCGAACAAAGCAACAGGGACTTCTCAAAAGGTTGAACGACGAAAAAGTAACGAACCAAAAGGTGGGTACAACTTATGTCCTTGTGCACAAAAAATAGAAAGGCGACTTTTATCTCCTCGAAACCTCCTGTGGAAATCTCAGACTGTGGGTCGAGCCAATAAGCCACGAGAAATCGAGCCAAGCGGAAAGCCTTGGCGGAAGCATAGATCAGGGCCGTGTTTCCGCTGTCGTCCCGAGCATCAATGAGGTCCCTGGCTTTGGCCAGTTCATGCAAGCAACAGGCAAGACTGCTTAAACTAATAATGGTCACCCTTCATTTATAAGATATACCAGACAGGTGAATAAAGGGGCACTTGCCCCAAAAAATAGAAGTTGTGAAACACTGCTTAAATTCGACGCCCCTGATGTGATCAACCAGGGGAGGTTTGGTCTAAAACCCTAAGGGGCTGATAACCATCCCTACAAACCCCAAGTAAAGGGGTCTTTTGATCATGGATCATGACACATGTGAGCGACAACAAACTTACGAATGTGTAAGCCAAACCTGGTCGTTGTTGAGGTCAGAATTTGTGCTGTCCCCCTGCTCTTCCTCTAAACTAAAACTAAACTACCAGCAATATTGTCAGCGACTCATGCGTGTGTGTGTGTGTGTGTGCGCGTGTGTCAGGTCCAAACTCCCCAAATGCGTGCCAATGTGTGCATGGCTTCCTCGTTGGAAACCCTTATACTTGTTGTCAGAGATACCGGCTCCGCTTCCCCTCTTTGATGGGGGTTCAAAGGCAGCATTTTGACACCAACAAGAGCTTCTGCAAGCCACTTGTTTGTTAGGGGCGCGTTCAACGGGGTCTAGTTAACGGGTTCCAACTTGCACCAAAGAACGATCATGTAGGGTCACGTCTCACTCTGGCAACCTATACAACAAACTCAAGAAGACATGTTTGTCCATACCCCCTCTGATTGACAACCACAAAAACTCCGTATGTAGAGAATCTCCTTTTAGGGGGACCTCCCCCTTCTGGGTTCCACGCAAATTTGCAGGGGAGCATTTAGAAAATCTATCATTCGGGGATGTCTGTTTTGAGCGTAGCCTTTTGCGGGCTTGACAGGGAAGCTGAAAGGGAACCAGCGGTATGCGCAAGCGGCTGTCCTGTACCCCAGATCGTCGTTCGTGAGGAGCTCCCGGACAATCTGGGGGTACCTGCTTGCGTCTTGATTGGTTCCCTGTTCGCCTCATTCTGCATACGGAACGTGGGATTCCCTAAAACCACACTTGGGTCTGCCCTTTTTGCAGGGTACCTGTTGTTTGGGTTTATCTAAAGGGAAACCAACAGGCAAAGCACCCTTACAAACGACACACCCATTTTCCGCCCACCGCCAAAGTGGGGATTTTGTCATAGTTGAAGGGCTCCGCCAAGAAGAAACATGATTCCGTCGATGGACATATCCCGACTTTTTGCGAGCGGAACCTATGTTAAACAAGTGTCCCATGCCATCTCATCCGGCGCAAAAAACGGGGCGTGTCCGCAAAAAAAAGCACCACAAGGGCCCGCAAAATGAAAGGTTCATCACACAGGTATGCAGATTTGTTCGTGGGGCCCGGTTGGTGGACTGTTTGATTACCGGAAAACGAATGTGGACATCATTGGCGATGTTTATGTCCACCAATCACCTGGGAGGGTATTCCAACCGTTGAAAATGCATAGCCAAAACCAAAAGGTTGCAAGGTGGATGCATAAGAGGGCCCATTTGGATTACCTAAGCCACCCTTTCTGGGTACCCTGAACACACAAACCGAAATGTGGGTTTACCTCTCGAGGTAAAATGTCCCCTTTCAAAGGGCAAACAAATCAACTACCACGTTTCTGGACACCAGGAATAAAGAAAAAACCACATCTGGCAATGAGGCAATGTGAAAGCCTGTTGGTGAGTAGAACCACAAAATCCCTGACACACCTGGGAAATGGCCATTCAGCAACTTCCTAGTGGCAGTTTGGTGAGGGTACCCAATGCCTTCCCTTGACAAATGATGGCAAACCATGGCTCTCCCTGGAGGAATGGGGTTGTCTCAAAATGAGACTGGGACCCTGGCCTTTTTGCTTTCCCTTTGGTTTCCCTTTGGTTTCCCTTTCAAACACACACACACACACAAACTAGACCACGGTTGGCCCGAAAGCAGAACATCGCAAGCGAGGTCGGCCCAACGCTGCAGGATGCGTTCTTTTTCCCTACGCTTCGTGAAGCAAGCGCGAGACAGCACCAGGCAAGGTGCTCTGCGCAAACTGGTCGGTGCAAGTTGGTCTGCGCAAGTTGCTCTACGCAAGTTGCACTGTGCAAGTTGCTCTGCGCAAGTTGCTCCGCGCAAGTTGCTCCGGCAAGTTGGTCCCTGCAAGTTGCTCTGTGCAAATTGCGCTCCCTGCAAGTTGCTCTGTGCAAGCTGCTCTGTGCAAGTTGCTCTGTGCAAGTTGCTCTGCGTAAGTTGCTCTGCGCAAGTTGCTCTAGGCAAGGCGCTCTGCGCAAACTGGTCGGTGCAAGTTGGTCTGCGCAAGTTGCTCTGTGCAACTTGCTCTGCGCAAGTTGCTCTGCGCAAGTTGCTGTAAAATGCAAGTTGCATCTTGCGACGCCCGCCCGCGGACCAGGGAGGAATCGAACCCGCGACCCGCCGGTTCCGGGAGCAGGCGCGCGAACCACGAGACAACTCCCGAGGACCAGTTCGAACAACAAAAGTCGCAAAAAACCTTGAGTTTTTGCACCTCGACCACGCCGATTCCCGCAGAGGGTTGCGCGAGCACCGCAGAAATCGCAAAAAACCATGGGTTTTTGCACCTCGACCACGCCGATCCCCGCAGAGGGTCGCGCGAGCAGGTTAGAAATCGCAAAAAACCATGGGTTTTTGCACCTCGACCACGCCGATCCCCGCAGAGGGTCGCGCGAGCAGGATAGAAATCGCAAAAAACCATGGGTTTTTGCACCTCGACCACGCCGATCCCCGCAGAGGGTCGCGCGAGCAGGATAGAAATCGCAAAAAACCATGGGTTTTTGCACCTCGACCACGCCGATCCCCGCAGAGGGTCGCGCGAGCAGGCTAGAAATCGCAAAAAAAACCATGGGTTTTTGCACCTCGACCACGCCGATCCCCGCAGAGGGTCGATTTTCGTGTAGTGTCGTCGGCACTACCCCGCCGCCCTAAGAAGAGATTTTAACTCCTCGCAAGTCAATTGCACTTGACTCCTTGCACTTGCAACTTGCACTTGACTCCTTGCTTGTTTCAAGGAGTCATTGCAAGCAGTCATTGCAAGGAGTCATTGCAAGGAGTCATTGCAAGGAGTCATTGCAAGGAGTCATTGCAAGGAGTCATTGCAAGGAGTCATTGCAAGGAGTCATTGCAAGGAGTCATTGCAAGGAGTCATTGGAGTCATTGCAAGGATTGCAAGGAGTCATGAGAGCCATTGCAAGTTGCAAGGAGCCAAGTGCATGGAGTCAAGTGCAAGTCGCAAGTGCACGGAGTTAAGTGCAAGTTGCAAGTGCAAGGAGCCAAGTGCAAGGAGCCAAGTGCAAGGAGCCAAGTGCAAGGAGCCAAGTGCATGGAGTCAAGTGCAAGTTGCAAGTGCATGGAGTCAAGTTGCAAGTGCAAGGAGTCAAGTGCAAGTTGCAAGTGCAAGGAGTCAAGTGCAAGTTGCAATCCTTTTGACTCCTTGCAATGACTCCTTGCAATGACTCCTTGCATGACTCCTTGCAATGACTCCTTGCAATGACTCCTTGCAATGACTCCTTGCAATGACTCCTTGCAATGAC
The DNA here is from genome assembly GCA_963377175.1 of Effrenium voratum. Taxonomy (NCBI): domain Eukaryota; class Dinophyceae; order Suessiales; family Symbiodiniaceae; genus Effrenium; species Effrenium voratum. Next base: position 128,106 of record CAUJNA010000505.1, on the reverse strand, counting down.
TCCTTGCATTGACTTTCATGATGATGATTCCGTGCAATGACACCTTGTAATGACTCTCATGAGAACAATTCAAGTGAACCCAGCGGAAGAACCCTTCGCCATGCTTTCGGGAAAAGAAAACAAGGAAAACACGAGAGCGCCAACCTAAGATGATCTAGTTCTTGAGACTCTAAGTCTTTAAGTGTTAACTTTTTACATCCTTGTTTGATTATCTCCTGTCTTTGAACATGGTTTAGTTTAGCCAAGTCCCACACTATATCATTCTTTGTGAAGTTAAAAGAAGCTATCCATTTTCTTATCGCTTCAGGATAATGCCCATAGGAAAAAAAAGGCTTTTTAAAGAAGGAAAATCAGCATATTACCCTTCTCTGGATTGTTGAGTGGTTTCCCCCAAAACCGGGTGCCAACTCCCGCTAGTTGCCCTTGAGGCATCGACCCATCGTGGGTCGAGAAGATCAAGGCCTAGCGAGAGGGGTCAATTCGATCAAAAGCCTCCAAAAATGGTCATGGGTGTATCAAAAGTCCAACTTGATCCTACCCCTTTTAAGAGTACCCTTTTGGGGGGGTGGGGGGGGCGGGGGGATTAAACGGAAATTCTCAGTTCACATTCATCCGATTCGTGAGGTTGTTCGAGGAATTCCACCAAAGAAAAAGCGTAAGTGCAACATGAGCATCCGCTATCCATATAGGAGCCCTGACAAATGACAGGGAATTCGGGTAGGCTCCCCTTCTCGTCCGCCACTCTTGGTTGCCCTTAAAATCACCAAAGAGGTGCACACCCACATGCATCCTTTGCCAAAGGAAACTCAAAGTAAGTCACTCGCATAGGAGCCAAGCATAATATCGTTCTGTGGATGGACAAGCTCCTGCACCAGTTGGTAGCACCAGTTGGTAGGTGGGTATCGTATTCATTGGACTTCTTCCATCCCAATCAATGCAGGATTTTGCCCATCCAACAATATGATTCCTTTTCCTTTCGTGAAACGCACACTTCACATGAGGCCCGTGCCGCGTCTCCGTACTGCTGCACGTAGCTATCGACGTACCTTTCAAGTCGCGGCTCGCTAGTGTTGATCTGGGATGTCAGCTGAAAGGAAAACTGAAAGACCCACTTTTGTGCAACGCCAAAGAATTGGAAGCCCCTTGTGTTTGGTGATTGAAAGGAAACTGAAAGGAGCCCCTTTGTTTGGCGCTTGCCAGAAAGGGGCGCCTTCTTTTCGCGACACGCCGCGTATAGGGGGGTGCAATGAGGCCTGAAACATACCGCGAGATGATCTGCTTGATTGAGAGGGCATTTGGAACCTATTTACCGTGACCTCTTGCAAGCTGAGGTCTGCCAGTGTAGCATCGGCACAGGGGCACTGAGATACCTGACTTTGAGGTAAAGTAGCCTCCTGCGCGCACGGAAGCGAATAAAGCCCTCAGTCAGTTTTGAAGGGGCTCCCGAACCCTTCTTCCCAAGAAGACTAGGACCCCTGAAAAATATGAGGTATTTTTGAGACATACGTGCACGGACTCTAATCTTGGGACCTGGAGGAAGAGTGAGTGCCTTTGGGGTGTGTAACCTGTCAACCTGCATGCCAGGTGTGCAATCCCTCAAGGGAAAAGGGCTTGTCTTATGGATGCGTCAGGTGGTGAGTGAGATGAGTGAGCAAGGGACAAAATTGCCTGCTTTGCAAGAATATGGACTGGTCCCCCCACGTCCGCTCCGAACCAACAGTACTTTCAGTGACTCAAGTCACATCATGTTCAACCTCTAAAGGCGATCGGCTCATCCTCCACCGGCTGCCCTTGATTGAGCAAAGGCGCCCCTCGGGAGAACCTCGACCCATGTTCGGCCCATGCGATCCAATTTCGCCCATGTGGCCGAAGATGGGTATGCTTCCTTTTGAGGGTCCCCTCTCATGGAACTTGATCGTGGGCAGGCAGCAAAACGGTCGTGCAGGTTCCACGTGTCAAACGCCTCCCACCAACTAACACAGAGCCATGGCGGGTTCCGGTTCGAGGAAGATGGTCCAAACCCTGTCAGGCTCCATGTGCGTCGGTACCTGAATTTTCTTGTTCAGCTTGGTTGCAAGGGAGCCTATTTCCGGCGTTGCCCGATGTTCAGAACCCCAAATGGGGCGTTCGGCGCCTTTTCTGCGCCTGTTTGGGCTTTCCCCAGCTTTTCTGCTCGCCCAAAATGACATTTTTATCAGGGAGTCAAGGGAATCAGCTTCCACAACTTGGGGCTTCGGCGGGATGGGTCCTGTTGAGCTCATGGGCGGTTCTCCCCATGAAGGGTCCCAAATCAACTGACCAACCCCTTCGGGGCCTGAGGTCTCCTTTCTTTGCGCATTCCCTCAGGCCGCCACCAGCCGCTGAAGAGCCAGGAGAACCAGGAGAAGGGTGGATACGACCTCGATCCGCAACAGCTGACGGATATTGAGGTCCTTGGTCTCCCAAAAGGACATAGCCGATCCATGACACATGAACAGACGGATGTTCCTGAGGTCCTTGGTCTCAACTCCCAGAAAAACGTACAAGAAAGCTTGCCACCCTGGCTTTGGGAAACTCGCGTTGTCCCCCCGATGTCCTCCTCAAAGCAACAGGAGACTACCACTATGGTTGCCCACACATGTCATGTGAGCCGCTCGTCCTCCTCATATCCAGCACAGACTTCCCCAATGCTACAGGCAAACTGCAGGAAGATCATCAGACATCCGCCAAGCAGGCTTTGTCTAACATCAAACGCCCTGGGCAAGGATGCTGCTCACGTCCCAAGGCTATGCGAGGCTCACACCAAATGCCGCCCAGCATGTCACCTACCTGGCATGGACGGGCAGGGAGGCCAAGCACCGGCTCCTGCTTCTAAAAGGCAAACCCAGCCTCTCCTCGGAGATTAAATTCAGTCTGGTTGGTCTGCAACAAGGACATTTTCTGAAGATCTGAGATACCCGCAAATTCTGGAATCCAGAAACCTTGGATCTGGTTTGGTGGGTAAGCGAACTTTCTGAAAAACATGTCCAGGCTTCGTTCCCGTGACCCACCCAAGGGGGGATTTCTCTTCTTCGCATCCTACAGCCTATGCAGGAGAAGCCCCACTAAGGCCCCAATGGTTTCTGGGCCCTCGAACTGAGTTGTTTTCAAGGGAAACTGAAGAAATTGGTCTTCAGGGGTCATGAGCCTGAAGGAGGCGGCAAAGCCCATTCCAACCAAACTTCCAACGTGTCCAGCTGCTGACAAGCGGACCCTTCGAACGCATCACCGAACCACTGACTAAGAGCGACAAAGAGCGACGCAGGCGGACCAGGTAGAGCGGCCACAGCAGGTCCCACCTTCCGATGAGCTCCAGAGCGGTTCGGGGGGTTGCTGTTGGGATACCACCTGGGCTTACGGCAATGGATTCCTTTTGGTGTCCCTTTAAATGCCGACCAAAATAAGCCACCATTTAATTAGTAACCATCGAGAGCTGATCCAAACCATGACCCATTCACTTCGGGCACAAGATCGAGGCTGGGAGGACTGCAAGTTCAACCGCCCGTGCACTGACGGGAGCGCTGCCATTGTGCCACAGCCTCCCTTTCGTCCCACCTTTCCCTCCCGCCCCAAAAAAAGCAGTTTGCAGGAACGGAGTCATCTCAAAACTTGTCGCACTATGCCCTGTCTGTTCGCTAGTTGGGATACAAATGGATTGGCTGTACCCTCTACACCCTGCTGTATTATGTTTCCCCCGTGGATGGTGATCCTTGTTGGGGGGGGAACCTTGCAGCAGATTTGCTGAGGCCCCCAGCCCCATCAGCAGCCAACCCAGCAGCCAAACCCCGGCCACGCCCAGGCCAACCTCACGGGCTCACAGATCCGCTTTACTTCCCTGTCTAAAAGAAATTGTGCATCCACCTTCAATGCACCTTGGATGTGGAAACCCACGCCTTCCAAAGAACTGTGGAAAGACCCCGCTTTCCCTTTTGGGTGCCCGATTTGTTGGTGGGTGACACGGGGTTGTGGACTTCAGGAAGTGGATTATCACAATGTCCAGGGGATCATGTTGACCTTGAGCCTTAGACAATATGCATACGGGTGCACCCACAATACTTCCAAACAACATAAGCCAAAGCCGTAGATGGCCTCACTTAGCTGGGGTTGATTGTGCCTCATGTTATTACGCCAGAGAAGAATTGAATTTCCCCTGTAGTTGTCCGCTCGGCGCCAACTTCCCACTTCCGAAAGTGGAAGCTTAACGTGCGGTTGACCCTCTTCGATGGCCAGCCATCGTTACATGTGTGGGTTGTGTCACAATAGAAGGACCCCCTAAATAATTGTTGCCCTTGTTGAAGAGAGTACCCGGACCCTCAAACAAACACACACACACACACACACACACACAGAGAGAGAGAGAGACACACAAACACACAGACACAGACACAGACACAGACACAGAGACACACACAAACACACAGACACAGACACAGACACAGACACAGAGACACACACAGACACAGACACAGACACAGACACAGACACAGACACAGACACAGACACAGACACAGACACAGACACAGACACAGACACACACACACACACACAGACAGACAGACAGACAGACAGACAGACAGACAGACAGACAGACAGACACACGCACAGACAGATACACGCACAGACAGATACAGACACAGACACAGACACAGACACAGACACACCTCAGACACAGACCTCAGACAGAGACCTCAGACCTCAGACGCAGACCACAGACCTCACACACAGACACACAGACACACAGACACACAGACACACAGACACACAGACACACAGACACACAGACACACAGACACACAGACACACAGACACACAGACACACAGACACACAGACACACAGACACACACAGAAACACACACACACACACACACACACACACACACACACACACACACACACACACACGCGTAGTATCCTGTGTCCCTCTTTGAAGGCAAATTTGGTTACCCCAGCTCCTTGGCTCCCTTCCAACCATCAGCTAGCGGCTGCCCAACGCACCCTTGAGTTCTGCAGAACCTCGCGAGGTGTCGTGTTTTCAATATCTGGGGCATTCAAACAGTCTACCCAAACCAATGTAAGAAAGGACCATCGCGCCTGGCTGTCCCGGAACCTTCACTTGCCCTCGGGTTCACGCCCCATTGATGAAACTCCTTAAACGCCGGTAGATGTATTCACCAAACCATTGCTTGCTTAAGGAGGCAGGCTACTGCGTAAACACAACCGTGGCAAGTGGGTATAACTTAGTTCCTAACCACTGGCTAAGTAGCCTGCCTTAAGTGATGGTGCCCAGGGAATGCCAGGGCTACCCGGATCGGTTTGATTGCTCACGCGGCCTTCTGGAGGAACTCCTTGTCAGCGCTTATGCCGCCCCTGGCAAGGAAAAAACGGGGATACTCCGGAGCCAACTGAGGGGGCCCCTTGCTTGCATGCCCCAACTCCGCTAAGGAGGCAGGATACTTAGTACGTGGTTAGCAACTCTAGTTGTAACCCAAAGGCAACTAACCCCTTTTTGCCTCCTCAAGTAGGCACAGCCCCTTGCCTCGAGGATCCATGGCAAGAAGTGACCGTGGACATTGATTTCTATCATCACTCGTTTCCTTCTGTTTTTCCCTTCGGGAAATAAGGCGTGCAAATGGCCATTTTGTAACTTGAAGGATTTAAGGAGAAAAAGTTACCGTTCACAGAAAGTGTCCGTCACGCTCTACGGAGACCGCCACCTGAGTAGCTGGACGGTTCTACAAGGAGACCACTAGTTTGCGAAATCATACAATGTAACGAATCAAACGGGCGGGTATCCGCACCCAGTTCGGTTTGAGTCGGACCTGGACATCCAAATCCGGTGAGGGATTCCTGTCCACCCACCACTTTTGAGGCGGATCCAAACTGAAATAAAACTTCCCATTTGCATGTGGGACTGTCCCCTCTGCCCAGCCAAAAAGCGAAAGCTCCCGCCTCTTGCCCTTGGATTTCGACGCATCGGCACCGTAGCCCTGGCAGGGGCGCCCCCCAACACCCCGGTTGCCCTTTTTGTCAGGGAGAGGTGGGGAGCAAAAGTCAGGACAAAAAGATGTTCTCTTCTTTATTGTTGTAGATCTTGGGGTGTATAACTGTGGAAACAGAAAAAGAAAAGGAAACTATAATCTTGGAGAGATTCCAACAAACAACAATCATATTCCAGGGTTCAGGGCTGATGTTTCCTCTTTAGGTGCTCGGTGGGTATGCGGTGCGTATTCGGTGCGTATTCGGTGCGTATTCGGTGCGTATTCGGTGCGTACTCGGTGCGTACTCGGTGCGTACTCGGTGCGTACTCGGTGCGTACCGTGCCCTCAGTGCAAAATTGTTAATGGGTGTAAAACGAAAAAAGGGCAATCAGAACGTGAAAAAGGGTATGAACACAGAAAAGTGGAAAAGTGTTGTCTTGTTTCTTCTCTTTTTCTTGGGTGGAACAAATGTCGCTGGCCGTCTGGCGGCAGGGGAAAGCATGAACCCCAGTGAACATCACCAAAAGAAGCGAATATCCAAAATCCTCCCAAAGGTGAGGTTCAAAACCACCCAAAGGGCAAATATGGGCGTACGCCGTTTCGGAGACCCAAAGGAAAAACGCAGCCACGCCGGGGGTCCAAGTCCTGATTGCGAGCCATACTGCAGACGAAATCAATTCCTGCACCACCCAAGAAACCCTGGAATGATTCGATTCCCTTGCAAATACCAACAAACGTCATGGTTTCGCATGGTTTCATTTCGTGGTGCGAAATGGACTTTGTCCATCCACAGTATGGGCCGGCCTTTTTGAGCTGCTTGGTGAAACCTAGGGGCACCGAAGCCCGATCTCTCTAGACCTGGCTTCGTTTTTTCCCCCTTTTCCAGGCCCCCTTTTCAAGTGGGCAGTCAAAAACTCAAGCAAACCACCAAGGGAGCCCTGGTTGAAAGGGGTCTACCAAAAATCATGAGGAAGCGGGCGACCAAATCTTCTTATGGATTGCCCCACACCAACCTTCACTGACCCGAATCGGTTCTGATTGCGACTCAGGTTCAGCTTGCTCTCCTTTTGGGCACTGCAGGCAGGCACGGACCAATCCAAACAACCCCCGTAAAGAAAAGGCAAGCAAGGGAACCACCCTTATCAAATGGAAGAGTCCTGCAACGGGGCCAATTGAGATCAGGGTCCCCAATTTCCAAACCACCCAATCCAAAACAATCAGGCCCTCACTCGCGCCTCGAAGGGTTGGATGATGGGCCGTCCGCCGGAGCCCGCCATGGAGATGGTCTTGCCATAGGTCCCGCCCCCCTCGATGTCCGCAGGCCCGGGCACCTGACTCGCGGGCTCATGGGAATGGATTCCTGATGAAACATTGCGACTGTTGCCAAAATGACTTGTCGCCCATTAACATGAGCTTGATCATGTTGAAGACCAGTGGGGAGACCAGTGGGGAGACAAGTGGGGAGACAAGAGGGGACACAAGTGGGGAGACAAGAGGGGGACACAAGTGGGGAGACATCTCGTGGCTGGGAGCAACTCTTTGCACGAATGGAGAACCCCAAGCTCTCCAACAGCTCTGTCTCTTTGGCCGTCCAATCGTCTGGGGCCCTTGCCACTTCCGGCGCCGTGTGGCGCGGTCTCATGAAGGCCAACCGCCAGGGCAGGCACGCGCAAGTGCCCCCGCCCAGCTCCCTACCGCCCCCGGGGAATGAAGGGCCCCAGCCCAGAGTAGGATGCGCCGCTGGCTTGGGGATCCTTGTTGCACTCGGCTGGCCTTCTTTGCGCTTCGGGCCTTCGGCCTTCGGCCTTCAGTGACAATCGCGGCGCCTAGATGGTTCGGTCCTGTGGCCCTGTGGCCCGTGGCTTGTCCAAGTGCTCGAATCCAAAACTTGAGCCAAGTATCGAACAGGAGCTGGATGGAGCTACATGAGTGAGCTTGAGGGAGCCCATGCAAACCTTTGACTGCGGGGAGGGGCGGGACCTTCCAAAAATTGAAATGTCCATTTGGCATCTGGTTCCCAATCTATCCACTTTCCGACTGGAGCGGAATGCACCCAAGCGCAGTTGTTTTCCTGTTCGCAAGCCTGCCAGCTTTGGTGGCGAGGGCCAGATACCAAAGGACGAAACTAAGGTGCAACCTAAAGCTCATTCTCATCCATGCGTTTGTCCTTTTTGTCTTTTTTTAAGAATGCCCCTTCTAGAGGTGCGTGCAAGGGAAACCGAAGCGAGGCCCCGTCTTTGTGTTTTTTGTGTGTGTTTTTTCTCGGGATCCCGCATTTGAAAACAAACCTATATTTTGTAAAACGTATGTCTGAACAAAGACGGCAACTCCTCCAGGGTGCCAGGCACCTTCCCGCCCTAAACCAGTTGGAGCGTAAAACGAACCTGACAAAAAAAAAAAAAAAAAAAACTCCTGGCCTTATCTGCCCTCATTTGGTATGATTATGAGTTTTGTCTATTTTTTGAGAGAGTGTTTGGGGTGGTGCGGACTTCCAAGGGAAGATAAAGGAAGGCGGGCTATCACCAATTGAACCCTTCACAAGGCCTTACTCCTCTACTACTCCACCCGCCTAGGTCTCACTTGAGTGGGAAAGTGAGGTCCCCCCAGTTTCTGGACCTTCAGAAACGGGGAAGTGAGAGGTCCGTCAGGACTGCCTTCAGCTCAGCTCCGGCCGCGCAGCACCTGAGACGGGATTTGAGTCGTGAAAGCCCAGCTCCAAGACGTCTGATGTCAAACACATGGCAAAGAACCCAAATGGCCCGGAAGTTGCTACAGTCGGACCCCCGCATCTACCCACAGTCCATGGTGGCTGATTTTTGTTGCTTGTCATCTCTTGAGACACTGTAGGACCCTGACACCATTCTGCAGCCCGGTTTTCATGGGGGCTGGGAAAGGGGGGGGGGAGGAGGGAGCCCAAATAAAGCCCTGCTTAAGCCCCTAATAAGCCTTATTTGGGGCTTTTGGGCCCCCCCCCTCCCTCCGCAAAACAGGAGGAGACCTGCGAGTGCGAGGTCCGCACCCAGCCCTTGGAGGCAGCCAAGCGCCGGCACAGCGCCTGGAACTTCGCTGGCGCGGCTCTTGGGGGGTTTCCTTTAAAGGGAAGCCAAAATAAGGGCTCTCCTAGTTTGAGAGACCCACATATGCACCAAATGAGGGAAACCCAAGCCCCGAGTAACAGGCCCGGCCCGGTCGAGGACCGTAAGTGCGAAACCCCTCACTGGTCCGGGTCCGGGCTTGACCAAGGCATCTACCACAACAAGCACCAAGGTGTTGACCACTTCGGCTGTCTCCCCCTTGCTTGGTCTGGTGTGCTCTCGGCCGCTGGGCCGCGAAAAGGAGGGGTTGCTGCGCAACGGGCAGGATCCGTAGGAGGAAGACTCAGCTGGAAGCCCACACACCCCATTCACCCAGCCCTGAAACAATCGCCCCAAAAGTGGAAACAGAAAGGTGGTGTTCCAACCGCCCAAGAGGTGATGCCCTACCCCCAAGGTGTTGTTTCAACCATGCAGGAGGGGGGGGGGAAGGGGGAAAGAGTGTTCCACACCAAACACCTCTAAGTGCTTAAGTGGCTACATTGTTGGTGCCCTTTCAGGTTGGGACGAAAAACAATCGTGGTTGCGAACAAGACAACTTTCCGTGGGTCAGCACGGCTGCAACAGTCTGGAACACATCCAAAAGCCGCGTGCCTCAACCTCCGAAGCAGGTCGGAGGTCGTCGAGCCGGCATTCGATTCCTCGCCTCAGTGCCCCTCTGTTTTGCCAGGCTCCAATTAAATCGGCTGCACTCGGGTGGGGAGGAATCCCGCTGGCATCCCCATCGTTCTTTGCAAAGAGCGCTAGTTGAAAACCATGGAAAATCTCTGAATCGTTTCTTTAAAAAGAAGAAGAAAAAACCCAAAACTGCTGCTCTTAACGGCTAGTGTTCGAAAAGAACGATTGTCGAAAAGAGTTGACGAGGAATTTTGCCCCGAACATACATATTAAACGAGCTCCTGGCCACCGAATGCCATGTGTCTCAAAAGAGCGATGAGAGTTTGATTCGAATGGGGGATCAACTGTTTGAGCGCAATCCAAGGCTGGTCACCGGATATCAGGCGTTGCTCCTTCAATTTTCGTATCTCCATTTGAAAATACGCTGCCACCCAACACAACGGACCCCCTTTTGGTTGGTGGTTTGAGGCAAGCGGGAAAACAACCAATCAAAAGTGCGCCAAATCGAAAGATACAGCGATGTCTTAGCTGTGCACCAGATTGGATGACGACCTGAGCACGGCCACTGCTTGCCGAATCCAAGCGGAACTCGCCCAGAGCAGAATCCAGACTTTGCATCTTCCACAGGTCCAGGGTGCTTGAAGCAATTGAACGCGGGCCCCTTGTGGCGCAGCTTTCTATTTAGACAAACCAAAAAAACAAAAGAAACAAAAAGGAAACCATGATCATGTTTCTGTTACCTGTCTTCAGCCTGTCTTTTTTCTTCTGCGTACCTCGAGGTCATCCTTATCACTTTGGTCGCCGTTCCCATTTTTTCGGGGACCCTACCAAAAGCCCTGAACCCCTCAAAAACGAAAAGAAGGGGTTAAATGTTCCGTCTTGAGGCCAAATAATGCCAAAGTCTTTCGGGGGTGATCTGCAGGCCCCTGGAGGTCAGGACGCAGGTGGCACATTCGAGGCCCCCTGCCTGTACTTGCAACCCACCGTCTGGCTGCACGCTCCTCAAAGACCTGAGAGATCCAGTTGGCTGTCCTTCTCAACCCGGGTATGGGCTCTCTCGATACACCCTAAGTGTGCGCAAACTATCTTGCCGGTGCCCATGATCAGTAGACTACAGCACCTATGTTTCCCCAAGAAAAAGCCTCAATGTCAGCATCAGCGGTCAAAACTCCTTGTGTAGGGCGTCTTGAGTCTCTTCGCAAGAGACAATGTGGCACTTTGACCGATCTTGTGGGGCATGGTCCTGCAACCCCCTTGACAAGAACTCTGACATTGGTCGTCTAAATTTTATGTTAGGGTGTTTATGACCATTCCCATGTCAGGCCTGCAAAAAAGTCACGAATCCAGAACGGCTAGGACCTTTTCAAGCACGCACCATGGGTCCCGCCTGCATTTTCGCTGACCTCCCAAATAGTTGTGCTTGGTGTGACTCATGGTTGGTTCTCTTTCTCAAAGGGGCATCCTGGTGGTTGGGTCCTTTTGGTTGCCCTTTCAATCCATTCAACTGCTATGTTCTGCTGTATGCTGTCGTGTTGAATAAGTCCTCATCATACGTGATAATGCTGATACTTGTTTGCGGGACCCCAAAATGCTGGCTTTCTGTTTGATGTTCCTTTAAAGGTCAAAGCAGGGTACACTACACTCAAAAAGGACACACCCACATCGGCTTGAATTGTTGCTTTTGCTCTGGCGTAGTTTGTCTACGAAGCAAGAGATTCCTGGCGCCTGTCTCCAAAATCCGGAACCCTTTCAACCAGCTTGCGATGGCATATCCAGCTTCCTTCAAAGTGCACAAGCCCACTAGTGGCGCTTTCCAGAAAACAAAACATTGGAGGTGTTGCAGTGTTGCTTTTCTTGTTGCTTTTTTTGGAAATTCTCTACGATTTCTCTCCAAACAGGTTCCTCTAAGCGGAGCTTTTGTGGGGGGCACCTCCGCAGTATTCGGGGTGAATGCTACCAGACTTGGCAGGACTTCGGAAGAGTCCTTGGCGCTCACTTGATTGGGTCTTTCATGGCTCCCCTTCATGCCAAAAAACAACATTTGCCCTCGACATGGGAGAAGACGTGGTTTGTTGTACGAGCACATTCTCACTTGCATGCCGGACATACTGTTGCCATTTTCAAGGAACCGAGCCTCGACCAAAAACGGGAGGCCGAGCCCGCCATGTCGAGGCCGCGGCCGAGCCGTGCAGCACCGCAGGCTTCACGAAGAACTGTCCGGTGATGGGGCAGAGCCTCAAACGCTCGATCAGAGGCGAGGTCGCTTCTTCGGCGTTTGAGGCAAGAGCCTGAACTCAGGTTGATACTCTGGATGGACGAAATCCTGCACCACTTTGAAACCATAGGAAGGCATTTGTTGCTGGTATTTACAGCGGGATCATCATTGCAGGGTTTCTTAGGTGGTGCAGAATTTCGTCCATCCACAGTAGTCCTTTTCCATGAAAACCCAAAGGCACGCATCGCCTCGGTTTTAAGACTCGCAGGTCTCTATGTGACGAGTCGGTGAGTGGGGAGGTGACACTATGCGAATCTCGCACAGGATGCACCTCAAGAGCCGCAGGGTTGCTCCTTGGTTCAAACTTGGTAGGGAAGCAAAACGAAACCGAACTACAATGGGCTGTTGCCAAAAGTCTAATTCTTGGTGGTTTAGTGAAAACTACCACTAAACCCTAAAAACATAAACTGGTGTTTCTCAAAATAGAGGGGATCCTGTTTTGGATGCTTTTATACACGGGGAAACCAAAATGAAACCACATGAAGGGTCCTTAATTTAAAATATATATATATATATATGTATATATATCGGAGCAACCCTGTTCCTAAGAGTGTTCATTCTGTTGGAGATTGGCATCTGCGGAATGGCCTGCACCCCTTCACGCCAAATTCTCGCATTGGTCGGGCGTGTCAACCCCCTGAAGGGAAAGAGCATTTACCCTAAAAAACAATGGTGTCAGATTTTGCTGAAGATAAAGGCAAGTATTTGGAGTGGGGGTGTCCTTGACAGGCCTCTTGTCCGCTTCCTGCGCAATCTGGATAAATATGCCGAACTTTCAACCGGAGACGCCATACAGAGTTCTTCCGCCATCTTTGCAGCCCTCTGCGTCTCCGCATCTCCAAGGGGCTAAGACCCAAAGAAGCTGAGGAACGTGCTCTTCCTGAGGCGCAACAGGACAGATCCAAGCTTCCTTCTCTCCCTCTCCCACCAGGTAGCTCAGAACAGTGACGGAGCTCCTTCAGAGGAAAATGGTTGCCCAATGGGGGGTTCCTACAGGTTCCATGCGAGTGGCAAGGTCCTTGTTGAATCCAACGAAACTGCTTCGACATTTGGGGCACATGACATTGCAAAGCCGACTTCAAACCGACCCAACCCATTTTTAGGTGAATATACGTATACAGCTTCCCCAGAGCCGTCCCATGACCATGGGGTAGCAAATGTCTTCTTTCCCGATGCGGAACATGAGCCTCGGCCAACAAAACAGACCCTGGCCCCAAAAGTATGTTGGGCGACAAAGGGTCCTCAAAGTGGAGTCCTTACTGTTGGCCTGCCTTTCAACCGACCTCGCTTCGAGGCCCCCGGCATGCTTGGCACGTCCACGTGCTCGGAGAGCCACCGGACATCCACCACCTACCAGGGTCGCTGTTGAAACGCTGAAGCAACCAGACCCGTTTCGGCCACCTGTAAAGGGGAAGCAACAGTCAATAGGTTGCTTGAAGAACAAAATGTAGGCGGACCCTTTGCTGGACATGGTCCACCAACCATTTTGGGAAAAGTCCCCGACTACTATTCATAGTCGTGTCAGTTCAAGTAATGGGGACCCCAGAGGTTGTTTATAGTGGGGGTGTCCCTGGGTTTAATTAGTGGGGATTCATCACTTTGGGAGGGGGCACCCCCAATGAATAGGAGGGGTTTATTAATCCGGGGTCAACATGACGGAGTCCCTGAAGACCGAGCGGATTCTTTTCGATTTGGATTAGACTCGGCCGGTCTCAACGAAAGGACGGGTCGTCCACAGCTAAGAACCAGCTGCGTCCTTCGATTTGGGTACGGCAAGAAAGGACCCTAGAAACCTTAAACCCGCGATGCTTCAATTTCAGCTTCGATGAAACACACCAAATTTTGTTGTAAAGCCAAAAAGCCGTCCTTGTCGGTCTTCCAACATCCCGACACCACCTGAAATACGAGCCAAAAACACCTCGGTGTCTTTTCTTGTCAGCTGTTGAACAAAAAGGGGATCCCTGTTTCGTTGGACTCGGGAGCTAACGGGACGACCAATGGTTGACCCCTGAGCCTTGGCAGATTTCAGGTGGAAGGAAACCAATGTAAAACCAAGCATTAGTCAGATATATGCGGCTCCCCGAGCCGGGCGTGGGAAGATGAGGGTTGCGTCCCCTGGTTGTGGGAAACTTAGAGACTGTCCCCCCATGTTCCTGAGTCGCACACTCAAAAGGTATGTCAACAGCAAGCCACGCTCATCCCTCTATCGGTTCGGATCGGTGGCTTCGGGGGAACGGCGTGGCTGATCATTTACTCTCTGCAAAGCCCGGGGCTCAAATCCCCAAACCACTGGAAGTTGCGCAGAGTCATCTGTCACACGCATCTTACCCAAATTCCAGAGTGCTCGAATCATGTTCCCCCAGCCTCAAACAGGTGCGCAACACACACACACACACACACACACACACACACACACACACACACACACACACACACACACGCATTTAGACCCATGCACGCGTCAGTCACCCCCCTTTGGGCCCATAGGAACCGCAGGACCCGCCAGCCTTGCGCTTGTCCCGCGCGGCCAAGTCCAACCAAATCTCGAACTCCGTGCCCTCCTCTGCGCGGCCACGGGGCAAGAGGCCACGGGCTAAATCGATGTCAAGGCTGTCTCAACCCAAAAGAGGGCGCCCGCCCAAAAAAGGTGCCCGTGGGCAGAAGTGAGGTAACATGGGGTAGTCCGCTTAGACCAGGGTTACAATCTACTTTGAACCTGCAATGAGATGTGCGCACCACTTGGAAATCCAGGCAGAGCAGCCGATTCTGAGAAAAAAAGGGATACAACTTAGGGAGCCCACTTTCAAATAAAGGCCAAGAATGAAGAACCTGTTAGCTGAAGAACTTGTCATTGCGACCACGGCCTTTGGGGTGATGCCGCCTTCCTGAAGGATTCTGAATGAATGCTTTCTTCGATACCGAAAAGAATTCCCGCCCTGTTATCACTTAGGGAATTCCCTCGGTAGAACATGGGCCTGTTTGACCCCGTTGTCATTTTCGGGTCGCTGACAGCCGAAACTTCTCCTTCAAGCAGGTCAGCAGGAAGTCGCGATCTTCTGCCCGACCAGGTCCTGCACTTGGATGCGGCTCAACACCACAATTCGGCCCCTCCAAGTCGATATGTGTGTGTGTGTGTGCGTGTGTGTCACATAGGCGGACCGCAAATTGGCGATATGCTCATGTCCAAACCCGGAAACCCAAAAAGGGTCCAACTCGTTCTGACGCATGGCAAATGGAATGGACTGAAACATGCGGCCCACATCCGCATAGGGTGCAACCCAGCAACGCTCTTGGACCCATGAAATTGGTGCCACGGGTGCCCGACTCAAACCAGGTAGACCTCGACGTGTTTGCATGACACCATGCCCACACACAGCACAAACAAACAAACAAACCAACAAACAAACACGGATATATACATATATATATATATATGTATAATTTTGGCCAAACTAAAACAATCCCCGACCAGAAATACGGAACCCCCTAGTAGGACCTCCATCATGTTTAAGATCCTTTTACCCCTAGCTCGTTAGTATCCATTGAGCTATGAACCAACTCCTGCTGGTGCAAAGCAACTCTGGGGAAGTGATTAGTAAGATATTTGAGAATTCTAATGTAAATCCAAACAGCCTGAAAATAAGACATCCAGGCAAAGGACCCCCAGGCAAGCTCGCCACAAGATAGGCAGCGCGATGCATTCCGAACAAGGGTCCTTTCACAATGGCCGTGCCCGGCGGAACCCCGCCTTGGCAAGCAAAAGCGCTGGCTACGCAGGCGCAGGTTCCAAGGAAAGCCATGTTCAAACTTGGGGCCCCCCTTTGAAAGGGAGAACCTAACACTAGTTGAAGAATTGCTCGTCGCTTTCAACCTGTGGTCGATGCCACCTTCCTAAAGGATTCTGTTGAAAAAGGCGATAGTGGGAGGTCCATCGACGTCTTCGCCTTGGGATTTTCACTTGAGTAAGGAGAATAATCCCATGGGTTGACCACCTGTGGTTCCGTGTAACGAGCCCAGGAGCTTCAAAAATGCCGTACGTTTTGCTAGACGCGCGACTGAGATGTGAGTGTTGTAGGTCAAGTCAAGCGTTGCTCGTTGATCATACCTTAGAATGTGTGGCTTGCTTCTTTCGGTGCTGACAGGGGTCCCTACAGGCGGGTTCCCTGGAAATGCCACTTTTGGAGGTCAAGAAAGGGGGCCTGAATAAGCAAGTCAGGACTTCGCCTCAGTAGGGAAGTCGACTAGCATGCAGCCAAGCTTCCGGGAGCGTCCGGATACCTGACACAAACGTGGAGCAATCCCAAGTGGCAAGGCTGCCTTCTGCCATCTCAGAAAAGCGGGCATGTGTCCAAACTAGGAATTCCTCCAAATTGTGTCGAGGTTTTCCCGTGTTGAAGCTCCGTGCCCAAAAGGGTCCAATTTCGCTTTGACACACATCCATCAAGCGGTCCTCACACGCACAAGCACGTGTGCTTGCACGCGCTTCCTGTGTGAGCTATGGTCTGACTCCTGTGTATGTCATTGGTCATGCTTCCCTTGGTAGGAACCCTTCTTGCAATGCTTTCGGGGGTTGATGACAGTCCCTACCAAGCCAAAGAGAGTGTTGAGACCGTGGCATGCAGCTGAGCCGCATCACCAGATCTGGGTCCTCATCCACTATAATTGTGAAGCGCTCCTGTTGGCGACAGGGGCCAGCCTCAGCGGGCACCCTGTCCAGTCACTGACGATCCGATTGAAGGCTTCGGCAAAACGAGCACATCATGAAAATTGGATGCCAAGGACACCCACGAAGCCTGGTTTACCTCTGCTTCACAGAAATGAGCCGTGAAAAAAAGACCTTCTTGCTGTTAGAGCACACCAACGTCAACAGTGGGCCGGACTTCCCCTTCCGACAGTCGGTCCCGCTCTCAAGGGCATCCTAGAAAACTGCCCTCTTGTCCAAGTGTTCCACTTTCTTTAGGTATGATGCCAACCCCTGCCCAAAAAAAGGAGGTATCTACCATGGAAAACCTAGCTTTTCAACATATACCCTTAAACAAAGGCCTGGAGAGTACTCAGAGCAGGGGGTAGAAGAGAACCACTGGATGCCTGCAAGGGCGTCCGCGGCTCTGAACTGAACCATTGATGTCTTCCTAATCGGGTCCCTTGAATAGGGATGTCTTTCCAGGCGAGCGAAAGGGATCCGTATAAGCCCGGGCGGGCGGTACTTTCATGTCGTGTCTATTTGGAGGTCGACTTATCCTTTTTGGCTTTTGCTAGGATTTGAGGTCGACTGAGTGATAGCCATCCTGTTGTCCAACCGTGGTAGAAAAAGGCAGCTTCTTTGGGGGTTGACTTTTATGGACTAAGGTCTTTGGTTCATTCCCACCCAAGCCATGTTTCTCTTGACATGGCTCTGAGGTTCCGGCAATCCCTCGAAGCACAAAGGCCCCGGGCCTGCACGAGGCATAGAAAAGCAAAAAGCAAAACAAACCCCGTGTGATGCGTGGGGTTTGCACACCTGAAACGGCACCAGGATGCAGTATTAGTGAATAAAGAGTGAACGTGTGCATTTGATGTAAGATGCATTCCGTTCGTTAAGTTCGTTACGCTCCCCAGGATCGGCTATACTTGCCAGACAACAACGCCACCCCTCCTTTGCAGAAAGTCTCCATCGCGAGTGTCAGGCGAATGACCGAAAACATGGAGGGCGTGCAACACTGGTGGTCGTGGTGAAAACTTCGCCATTGCAGCATGCATATTTCAGCACCCGGACATGTCACCGCAGCACGTCCCTTTTTGGCAAGACCGGCGTGAACTCTGCAGCTGCCAAAACCCGGGCGTGCCAATTTTTGAGGGTTCCTTCTTTTTGACCCAACCGAAGCGAAATCCCACCCAGTTTTGTGGCCATCCCTATTTTGAGACACCCACCCAAAAAGAGCCGCGCCTTTCTCCGGGAAGCATCTGCTCTGGTGTCCAGTTGTTGAAACTTCCCAGGACCCAGTAGCTGTGACCTGAGAAGCCCAAACTGAGCGGTTTGCTTCTAATGGCCTCTGAATCAGAAACCTCCCAGTGAATAAGTCAAATAATTCCCACTGGACGAAAGAAACTGTCCAGTTCAAAACCTGCTTAATAAGCGAGGGGGTCTTCATCGAAATTCTATCGTCATTTTGAGGGGTTGGCATTATGTCATCACAAACCAGAAGCCTTGATACCGCAATTGTCGGTGGGTTTGAATTTAACTTCCTATCACTCGAGCGGGGCTCCAAAATCCATGTGACTTTTGTAGATGCAAGATGATCGCCACCCAAGGGTGTGTCTACGAGCCTGTTTTGTCGGGCTTCAAGGCAAACCGAGAGGAAAACCACTATTTGTGTTTTGGGGGGGGGGGGGGGGTGAGGCGGGAGGTCCTGCTAAGCAAAAAAACACATGAAGCGTTGGCGTGAAGCCCAACTCACCTATGGGAACAAAATGGCTTCGGGCTCCAAAAAGGCCATCGGCTATTGCCAAACACAAGGCAAAGTCTTCACTTGTGGCAAGGGAAAGTCAAGGAAACACACAAGGCAAACAGTGAAAAAGGTTGGCAAAGTATAGCAACCCTTACAATGATTGTCTTTAATCCATGAGGGGTTGATGACCGTCGGGGCCAACAACAAGGATTTTGCACTAGTTGATTACCCAACAAAAGCACATCTATATAGTCCTGACAAAAGCCCGCCCAGCCAAACAGTAGAACCCCCCTTAGTAAGCTGGGTGTGTCTAAGAGTTGGTTTCCAGTTGGCTACGCTTTAAAACCAACCAAAAGGGGAGTTTGCCAAGCCATGACGCGCCCAAACGGTTTCGGACCTCTGCTTTCTGTTGCTAAGATCCCCGGCGAGCCGGACCCGTCATACCGCTAGCAGACCATCCTGAATCTGCCTTGGTGACACCTGAGACCAGGTTTGCGCATGGTTTAATCATGTGAGCCATGGTCCAAATTGCTTGTTTCCCATACTTGACATGGGAAACCTACTGAGTCTGCCAAAGGGGGTCTCTGCACTTCCATGATTGTTGGTGGGTTGTTGGTGGGAGGGTGACTAGAACTGTTTAAACAACCTCCCGTTCGGCTCCTTCAAACTTCATCGAGGCCAGGTCTTTCAGAATTTGTGCAAACCCCCAGCCTGATACACTCACCGTGATCATGGCGTCAACGATTTTGAGCTGGATGCGAAGCTGATCTCCTTGTCTCAGGTTTCGTTGAATCCGCCGAGAAAATCGGTTGGGGCACTGTGCCATACCTTTCCCATGCTTCTCAGGGGGCCTTCTGTTCAGGAAACCATCAGACACCCAGGGGAAAAAGCTGGTTTTCGAAAGGAACAATAGTGAAAAGAATGGGGAATCAACCCCTAGAACTGTTGAAGGGGGCTGAACAAAAATCGAAGTGAGCTGTGAATAGTTAGGCTACGTCTATGAAAGTGGCATTCAACTTCCCCTTCAAAAGGGGCCTCCAAATGCAGTTTCTGCTTTGGGGGACTCAGCACCCGCCCCCCCTCCCCCCCAGTTTGGCTGGAAAAAGCCTGGAGACGCTTTGTTTGACCCCCAACCTGTTTTTGCTTGGGATCCAACCCAAAGATGAAATGAAGCGGGAATTTACAAAAGGTCTGGATTGGAGAAAGAAAAGCACAACCTAACCTCTCCACCTTTCGGGGTAGAAATGTGTGTGTGTGTGTCTTTGTTTGAGGCTCGGTGCCCGTTTGGGGTGGAAAACCGAAATCCAAACTGAGGGCCCCCTATTTTGACGCATGCGCATGTTGTTCTTTGGCTTCACTTGGTGCTGATAAAAAGTAGTTTTTCCAGACTTGCCCTGAAAGCCGGGCTTAAGCAAATGGAAAGCCCGAAACTTTGAGGCGAGCCTCCTCTTGTGCGTACGCTTACTTTGCATGGAGAACCCTGAATCAAAATTTGTCACACACCCACATGGTGTTGTCTCCCTATTTGGCTGACTCCTACAAAATCTTGGTTTGTGCAGACTTCGCTTGAAGCAACCTACAACAGGGTCCCATCAAAAAGAAGCACGGGGCGCCGCCTTTTTTGCGAGGGTCCCCCTTTTGGGGAAACACCAATCATTACACTTGGGGGGTCCATACGGTCTTCATGTTTTATTTTTGTTTTGGGGGGAAGGGGGGAAAGACAAAAGCAAACCAATCGGTTATTTTCGGGGGTCCAAAACCGAAGCCACGCGAAGGCCCGCCTTGTCTCCCTGAGATCCGCCAGCTCTTGTCGTTGCACAGCTCGTCGGGCCCCCGTACCGGCACCTCCGAGGCCTCGGAGTTCGTCGCCGGCTTGGCGGGGTAGATGGATTGGTTCGCGTCCTGGGCAAGACGTCCCGGGTGGGTGTGGGTCAAAACTAAACCACCAGGAATCGGACCCCCTGTGTTAGCCATGGGTTCCATTTTCCAGGGTTCCATTTTGGGTACCCATTTTTGACCCACAGCCGGGTGTTTGTAGGACCCACGAAAGGGGGGGGCAAAGGTGGTGGTTTGGGACGCGACCCACGCGAAAATCACCGGTTTCTCCATTGGTTCTAAAGATTAGTTGGTCAGGGGGGAACCCCACAAATGATTCGGGGGTAATTTTCCCACACTTGCTCGACTGTATCCTTTAAGGGCCCTGTATAAAGGGAATAATCAAAACCCCCATGAATCAAAAGGGGAAGGCTTGCTTTCCAAACCTACTGTATTTCTATGGTAAAGGGGGCAAGAGTCTCCAACTAGCCCGGCTGCTAGAACGCATGTCAAGTGTTGGTTGCCTCAAAATTCGGACCCCTCAGGCTGGGAGTTGTCATCCCGGTTCTGACCACTTCCAAAAGGCGTCCTGGTCCCTCACGAAGCGGAAGGTCTCAGACCCAGAGATGCCGATGCGGCAGTAGGTCTCGAAGAGGAAGGGGCTCTTGGAATCTGGGTTCATCTCCAAACAGGTCCAAGAGGTCCAAGAGCCCACCACGAAATACCTGCCATGTCCCGGCCCGTGCACCAAAAAGGCATCAGCTCTTTGCTGGCAAGTGGCAAAACTGCTGGCAAGTTGTAAAACTGCTGGCAAGTGGTCAAACAAATGTGTATATGTACATATATATATGTATATCATCTTCTCCAGAAGATGAGAGAGGAAATGACTATATACTATATAACAATGATGATAATACGAATCATTAAGACATAATACATAATATATATATATATGGATTTAAAAAAGAAGGAAACAAACTAGTTAACTACTAGGACCTTGATTTGATCTTCTCCAGAAGACGAGGGGAACAAAGATCCAACCAATCAGCAGCCAAGCTGCCTGTGCCGTGCCTTGGATCCGATCACCGCCCGGTCCGCGACAATCTGCCCGGAAGTCAACATCGAGTCCAGTCGTTTCCAGGTCACCTGACGCCAGCGGTGGGTTCGCCGTTCCTTGTTTGAGCCATCCCAGTGCTTCCAGGCAAGCCACTCTAGTAGGCTTGCCGGGGGGTTCCCCATGTAAAACCTAGAGGTAGCCGTACCGATGGGTTACCTACTATAATGGTAACTGTGAAGCACTGGGCATGCGTTTCACCGCTTTTGTTGAAACAACCTCCCGACTGGGCTGGTCAAAATGGTGTGTTGGCCAATCTTGACCCATCATCCCTATTGGACAACCACTACAAAGGGGACTCCTTTGTAACCCAAGCTAAACACTCAGGATTGCCTTAGCCCAGCCTGTTGGCTGTCCTAAACAAAATTGCAAACTTGTTGATTCAAAGAACACTTGCCAGCCAGCTGCTTGAACAAACTTTGCCAACTGATTGTTCAAACACATGTTGCCAATTGTTGATCAAGACAACGTTGCCAGCTCAATGTTGAACCACGTGTTCTTTGCTAACTGGCTGTTGTTGCCAACTGGCGTCCTTTTAAGGTTTCCATTGAAACCAACCCAAAAAAGGTACGGGTACTCCAAAAAGTTGACACTTTTTCCATCTTCCGGCCTGAAGCCTCAAGCCCCAGTGAAGCGTCACTCTGAAAATCGTGCCCGTGGGCACTTCCTCGTCGCGGCCGTCGATCAGCCAGAACTTGTCCTCGCCGGCAGTCTGGGGCCCGACCACCCGCGTCATCATCGAGCCGTTGTTCCTGAGTTGAGTTGAACCAAAGGCCTCGTTGTTCCTGCGTTGTTCCGGGGTTGACTGAAAACTTTCGGATGGCCTTCACTCAAATGAGGAAACCACCTGCCTGCCAGCAAACTGTTTATGAAACAATTTGCCAGCTCAACAGAAAAGGTTCACATACGGATGGATCACTGCGTCGAATTGGGTTGACAGCCGGAACTGGAACCTCTCGTAGCGGGTCTCGCCGAGCTTGACCAAACAGCTCCAGCTATCATCATCCTCACCTGAAGGTCTCTCAAAATGTCGGATGCTTTGGTCGGTGGATTGTTTTCTTTCAAAATCTTGGATTGGAAAACCAAAAAGGACACCAAAAGGAACCCAAAATGGATCCGGTTGGAGGGAAACGAAAAGGACGCCCATGTTCAAGCACTTGAAAACGGCTGTTTTAATTCGGCTGGAACCACCTGGAGTCATCTCGACTGCATCCTTGAAGCCATCCCAGGAGCCCAAGATGCTAATGCCCGTGTCCGGCTTATCCCCTGCCACCTCCTCTGCAGGACTCATCTGGTACTTTCCCTCGTACAAGCTGCTGTTGTAGTCATAGGTGTCAAACTCGTCCCGGATGCTGTCGCAGTGATACCTGTCCCAAACTATCGTCAAGTCCATATCTAAGCCAATATAATCGAAAACCCTTGTTCAAAACCCAACCTCCCTTTAGCTGCCCATTTTGGGTCGTTCAAACACCCCTTGTTCAAAGCACCTCTCACTTCCCGAGTGGACTGGCCCACAAACAGGTCCAATCCTTCTTATTTATTACCAAAATGGCCCCAAATAGCTTATAAAGTCCATGAACTCAGGGACTGAGAGAGACCTCCTCCCCCTTGGTGGCCCCTGTAAAGAGGGGGGGAGACTGATGTCTTCTTTCGGTACTGGGCCCCCCGCCTGCCCCTGTTCCTGAAGATCCGGGTGCCGGAGGTGGGCACCTCTCGGCCATCCGTGTAGTGCATGGGGCCCTCGTCGAAGGGACAGGTCACCACCACGTAGTCCACCTTCTCTAAGCTCACCTTCCCGGACTTCCTGTCGGAAAATGGGCAAAGGCCGCTGGCTTTAAAGACCGGCTTGGAGGAGGGGGGGGGGCTCACCTGCGCAGACTTGCTGTCAGGTGCCTTCCGGATTTCCTGTCAGGTGCTTTGGAGGTTTCGGGGGTGCCCGGATATTCGGCGAAAGGGCCGCTGGTTTGGAGGTTTGGAGGTTTTTTCGGGGGGGCGGGGAGGGGGGGTGGATCGCTCACCTTCCCGGATTTCCTGTCAGGTGAAGAAGCCGAACCGTCACAAAGAGAATGGGCGCTTAGCCCGCTGGTTTGGAGGTCGGGGGGCGGGGGGTGACTTCCTTGGCAGCTGAACGGCAGGCCGGTGGTTTGCAGATTGGGGGGTGGTGAAGATAGCTTCCCGGGTTTCCTGAAGCCGAACCGTCACGAAGACAAAAAACGCGGTTCGGCCGGTGGTTTGAAGGGTGAAGATTTCGTGTGCGGGTCTGGAGGTGTAGCGCCTACCCATATTTCCTGCCAGGTGAAGAAGCGAAGCGTCTCGAAGGGTGGTGAGGCTGGTGGCTCGGTGTGGCTCCGGGGGGTGGTTTTTTATTTTTTTTTTATGTTTTTTTCTTTATTTTTGTTTCTCCCTACCTCAGATTTCCTAACGTGTGCCTGGAAACACAGAGAATGACACTGGCCCCCTTCATCCGTCAGGGCACATACCTGTATAAATGCTCCGCCCCGAAAAATCAGCGGTATTTACAGTATATATGTGTGTGCGAGGTCCATCACTGGAAAGATCCGGGAAACACGAAGCCCATTTGGGTCCACATCCCGTTAGGTTGGACAAACCCATATTCTGAGGGTGGTAGTAACGGTAGTACATACTCCTGTGCATACCCCTTGATTCCCTGGTCGCTTGCCCCCCCTTGTACATACAACTTTTGGGAGGGGTATAGACAACAGCGGGTTTCGGGGTGGCTTACCAAGGGGTGTATGAAAGGGCATCCGAAGAACAGTCAGGATTCATCGTCACCTGCTGTAGTAAAATGGGATCACTCGCAAGTACAAAAATAGAACATGCGGGATACTTGCCACAAAATCCAACATCATTGGCGGGCACTTGCTGAAGACTGGCTATAAACACCTCTAGACAGAACAGCTATGTGTACCCTTTTCAAGAAGGCATACCACTTGAAAAACAGCGGTTTTAAGGAAACCACCTTTTTCTTTTTTGGGGGCGGTGGGGGTACCTTATGTCGACACGTCCGTTCTAATGCGTCCAAAAAGCTGTGGCTTTCCTTTTGCTCTCCCTTATCCAGCCGAACAAATCCTTTGCCCCCAAAGACCGACGAGGACGAGCGCCGCCCACGTCGCGCCGCTTCGGCCGCGCCTGGGCCCTCGGGAGGCGATGGCGAAGACGTCCGCGCGCGCGTTGGCGCCGCCGAAGCCGAAGGAGGACACCCCCGAGTACCCGGACTGATCCCCGTACTCCGCCTGGGAAAATGACGGGGTTGGGTCAAAAGATTGCAAAAGCGGAAGCCTCAAAATGGTGGATTTGCGGTTTCCCTTTAAACCAACCCAACAAGGGTACCAAAATGGGGGATGTCCTTGTGGTTTCCCTTTAAACCAACCCAACAAGGGTACCCTCAAACAAGACACACTCCAATCCCCGTGCAATAGATACCGCTTACTGTAACTCGTTATCGTTGATTGGGAACCATCCACGCATTTCCCCAGGAAAAGTCCGAAGACCCGACGCAGCCGAGACGCCAACTCGGTGTTGAACACGGTGGGGTACCCGTTGACGTCCAGGTGAGGATTGAGGCTGAAGAGGTGACAGTTGGGAGTACCCGCGCAGGAGTTACCTCAACGCCACATTGCCCACCACAAGCAAGCTCTGGACAGAATTTTTCCAAGTTGGGGGACGCCTCCAGGTAGAGGAAACACCAATTCACACCGCTGTGGTAGATCACCCTCTCTGTGATGCCAACATGCATTATTCCATAACTACTTTGTCACTTTGAAGGGGGTGAAACCAAGAATAAAACCGCCATTGTGTTTGTGCGGTCCCCCTATTTTACCACAACCCCCGCCCCCCACCCATAGTTACCCGCGGGTGGATCTCAGATCTTGTTACAACCAACGCTGGCATTGAATCAATGAAACTCAACCAGTCCTACTTAGATCAGGGTTCCAATCATAAGCCTCAACCCCATGGCTTCCTTCCCCACCTACACAGAGAACACCCCCCAACCAAAACCAACCAGTGATTCACTAGATCCGTGGTTTACCCCCAAATGGCCTGAACCCCACGCATGGCCATGGCTTCTCTCTCACCGAGTTGCACATGATCATGCACTTGATGATCCCGGCCTGTCCCGCGTTGGCCTCCAGGTGCCCGATGTGACTCTTGGCGCTGGTCTGCATGATGGGCGCCTTCCTATTCCTTGGAGCTCCGGCTTCGGCTTCGGCTTCGCGGCTGGCCATGGCCATTTTTATGGCCAAAGACGCGGAACAGTGGAGGCTCCTCCCTGCTTTTTTGTCTCCTTTTCTTTGTTTTTGGGGGGTGGCTCGGAGATAGTTGCACCTCCGGCTACTCCTCGAGCGATTCGATAAGGTATATGTTTGGGCGACAAAAGGGAAAGAAAGGGAAACTTCAGGAACATAGGGGGTTCCAAAGAGGTCCCTGCTGGTTTCCAACGGGATTCACCCCAAATAAGGTCTTGCCCAAGATCACTGAAGACACAATCGTATGACGAGGGGCAACATTGCAACCCATGGTTTGCGCCATGGGAAAGCAGCTTCTTGGATGCTATCCCTCTATTTTGTTTCTGTAAAACAACCCATCTATAAAAGGACAAACCCTGCTGTGGATAGACGAAATCCTGCACCACTTTGACACCATGGTTGAAACCATTGTTTGCTGGTATTTACAGGAGAATCGAATCATTCCAGGGTTTCTTAGGTGGTGCGAACGGATTTCGTCCATCCACGGTATCGCCAAAAACGTGAGAGCTTTCTCCAGGAGTCTGCATGACCCCCTTCAGCGCGCCCACCTCGATGGGGTCTCCCAACCTCAGCCAGACGAATCCGACTCGACCCCCCAAAAACGTCGCTCGCTCTTCGGTTGAAAGGGGAAACAAACAAAAAGAAGCAAAAACAGCAAACCAAAAGCAAAGACAGCAAGCAAAAAGCAAAAACAGCAAGCGTTGGTGAGCTGAGCCCTGGCAGTAGGAACCCTCGCAATGGTTGTCGAAAATGCATAAGGTGCTGATGACCATTACCGACCCCAAGTACCAAATATTGAAAAGGTGGGAATCTAAAAGCCAACTTGTTTCTGGAAAGATGGAAAACAGGCAAAAGGCTGCTTCTTTCAAAAAGCTAAAAGGAGAGCTAAAACCGGCAATAGTAGCAACGGGCTGCCGATATCAACCCCCAATTCAAGAAGACGGTTGTGAATTGTAATTGGTGACTCTCTGAACATCATTTAGGTGGGGGATTTGCGCCCACCAACCATTTGGAGGGCATTCCTTCTCATTCCTTCTTAAAATTCGCAGCCACATGGACGTGAGCGGTTTCTCCTTCAAGTGGGGGGATGCCCCATGTTACCCCTCGGTGTTTCTGTTTTTCATGAGCCCCCCCGACCGGCCCTCCGGCCCCCCGGCCCTCCGGCCCTCCGGTCCCCGGCTCCATCGATCCCTCTCCGGCCGCGGCGCGCGGTGCCGGTGCCGTGGAGCTCGGAGCAGGTGATCTGATTCGCCGTGAGCCCGGCCTCCCGCATGGAGCCCCGGAGGCACTCCTGCTGCGAGGGCCCGTTGGGCGCCGTCATGCTGGCGCTCCGCCCGTCCTGGGGGAAAATGAAATAACAAATGGCCCGGGCCAAAAAAGGAGCTGAAGAAACGAAAACCAGAAACACGTGGCACAATCAGGCCAAGTTGTGGTCCAAAAGCAACCCGACAATCAAAGGGGATCCCCCTTTTTCGGGGCTGTTCTTGTTTTTATGCAGAAGGGAAGTCGCTGGATTGCCGAACCTAAAAGGGTGTTGTCACCCATCCAGGGCAATGAATGACCACTTCAGGCTGGTGGGGTTTCCATGGGCCCTTTTCTGAACTGCCCCGCCCGATTCAAAACTTTGCAAACCCCCTAGTAAAGTACTTCTTTGCCTTTAGTTGAGTCCCGCACAAGTTGACAGAACTATGTCTTTTGGCCCAGTTTTCTTCACCCTGCAGTTGCCTTTTCTGAACTAACCCAAATTTAAGCCATCCTTGGTGCTGAACAACCTCAATATGCTCACTTTAATGGACCTGCCAATCTTCCTTGACTGAACCACTTAGCCCCTCCTAATTCAGTCCACGGGAGGACTTGACCCCTGGGTGTTAATTCCCTTTGGAACCCTGTTTTGTCGACTGAGTATTCCCCAAAAAGTGGAGATAAGGCCTTGACATATTCGAAACATGGCACCACATCATGTTGCTTTCTTCGAGCACTGAACCGCGCCTGATTCAGGCAGGCCCCAATCACCGTGGCCAGCGCGTCTCGCGGAACCGACTCCTCGCTGCGGGCATAGAAGCAGGAAGAGCCCTCTCCGCGCTCGAAGCCGTCGGCGGACATGTCGAAGGTGAAGCAGCGCCCAGCGACAGACAACATGTGGGGCCCGCAAAGGTTCACCTGAAAACCGGTGGCTCAAAACCTATTGACTGTTGGTTCTACAAATATGGCTATAATGATTTAAACAAAGCCTTTATGAAACCTGGTAGTAGAACCACCTACTAAATTGGCCTGAGACAATGGGGGGTTGCACAAAACCACACAGCCAAATTTCAGAACAATTTGAGTATTTCTCCAAGTAGAGATCGGTCCCTCTGGCAAGGGCTTCCTTTTGGTGTCCCTTTCAATACTATTCAAGAGAGTCTTTTCTGAATAAATGGGGCCCCAAACCCCAAATGCCTTCCAAAACCCCAAATGACTTCCGATTGGGACTGCCTACAAGAAGGACCTCCTACAAGAAGTTGAACCTTTTTGGCTGGTTGCTGGGGCCGGCAAAGGTCACCTGGGGTTAGGGTGTCTTTCAATCCCTGCAAAAAGCGGAACTCGCTGTTTCCTTGGTTCGTCTTTTTAGACAGGACCGCCTGCAAAAAGTCGAACATGTTGG
This sequence comes from Effrenium voratum, assembly GCA_963377175.1. Classification (NCBI taxonomy): domain Eukaryota; class Dinophyceae; order Suessiales; family Symbiodiniaceae; genus Effrenium; species Effrenium voratum. Next base: position 99,855 of record CAUJNA010000505.1, on the reverse strand, counting down.
CCGATGACACGGCAAACCCTAAAGGTTCGCCTGAGCAGCGGTAGCCCAAAACCAATTGACGTTTGGTTGTGCCAACGTCATCAAGGTTTATATACGCCTTTACAATCCCCTCTAAACCCGGGGAGTAGAAGCCCTTGGATGGCCATTGCGAGCTTACCTGGGGTGGTCTTTGTCCAGAAAACCCCGCAGAAGCGAAACTCAGTTGGAAACACCCCTCGCCATGTTCCAACAGGTTCATGTTGGTGAGTTCGCAAACGGGGCTCCCCGTTCAGCATCGCAAGTTGAAGCTCAATCAGTTGGATTTAACCAACCCAAAAAGGGAGACACATGTGCCATCATCAAAACTCCGCGGGGTGGTCATGGTCGTTGTTCCCTTGAGATGGACCAAGGAACTTATTAGTATGAGATCACTCAATTTAAGGCAAACCCGCCCAACACAAATGTTGATCCAACACTAGCAGCCAATCAACTGGATAGACGTTCAACCGCCAAAAAATGCGGGGACGATTCTAGTACAGACCAAGTTGACTCCTCTAATATTGGTCCAAAAGGTGATGCTAAACGTTTCAGTTTGAAGCACCCAAACAAAAAAAACAAAAACTAAGGAGCCCTTGGAGACGTGGCTTTGTCTCCACAGTAGAGAAGCCCCCTATGGCTGGCTTCCCCCCCCCCACTGGCCCAAACCAAGTCGCGTAGTTCCCGGGTCCGGGGATCAGGTTGGCCCCGCCCATCAGCGCCTCAGGGGATGTTCAAGCTGGCCGCTGGGAACAGGAGCGCCACCACTTTTCTTGGCCTTTTGGTTGGCCTTAAAGGGAAACCCCCTCCACAAAAAAGGAGACACATGTGCACAATGTGCACCACTGGGTGTCTGGGACATGGACATCATGCTGGGGGGGGGGTCCGCCAACCTTCCGAAGTGAATTCATAGCCACATGGTTTGTACGCCTTGTGCTTCAACAACCTCCTTTTGGCTTACAGCCAACAGTGGACAAATCTGCCCTTGTGCTTCCCCTTTATCGGGATACCGAAATGGGTCTGGCGGGTTTAACTTGTTTTTGCAACCAACGCAGGCTACAACCTCCCATATTGGGTTATTGTCTAAGTTGTCGGTGGGGTTCCTTTTGTTGGGGACTAGGACCTAGCCGTTTATTTAGCTCACTTCCTGAGTAAAGTCCAAGCTGCGTGTTTGCCACTAGAATGGTCTTGTGTCGTCTCAAGAAGGGGGAAAGGTCCAGTTCTTCAAACATCTCTTGCAACTGAACATGCTTGAACCGCTCATTGCTGAAACAAGAGAACCAGGGGGAACTCCCCTCCAATGTCCGAAGCAACCAAGGAGCGGTTTGGGGGATGCCAAGGCTTGGGACGTTTTCATGTGGCTATGAATTCTAATAATTGGTACCCTGTTAGCTTGGTGTAAAGGGAAACCAGAACATCAAAACCACAACTTCGGGTGTCTCTGAAAATAGGGTACTCAAGGTGTCGTGTCCTTTTGGCTTCCCTTTAAAACCACTCCAAAAGAGCTTTCCCATGGTTTCAAAGTGGTGCAGGATTTGGCCCATCCACAGTATACCCAAGAAAGGCGCCCGTGATTTTTGTTAAAACCACTCCAAAGTGGCCTAGATGACCCAAAAAAGGGGGCACCCTCCACCCGGCTTCCCTTTAAAACCCCTCCACACGGCCACCCTCAAGACCGACCCCCCCCCCCCGCCCCCGCCCCCGGCCACCGGTCGCCTCGGTGATGCCCGAGTTGGCCCCCGCAGGGCCCTGGTCCGGCAGCGCCTGGCGCAGCGCCGTGTGCCCCACGCCGTAGGCCACCAGGGCGGAGGAGCAGGCGGTGTCCAGCAACGCCTCGCAGGAGGGCGGCGCGCGCGCGCGCGCGCGGCGCGCGGCGCGCGGGGGGGGGGGGGGGAGGGCCCGGGGGGCGGGGCAAAAAGTTGTGTTCACAAGTTGGATGAAAATCCATAAAAAACATGCAAAAAGGTTATAAATATACTAAAAACAACACTTCCGCCAGAAGCTATCATTGTAATTTGTTGATCAACTTTGATGTTAGTTACTGGATTACTACCCACTGTGCTTGACTATGTTAGAGTCTTGTTCTATTGACCTGATCGTATGTTTAATTTCAGCAAATTCTAGAGATTCTTTCAAAGCAGGTCTTGCAATTGTGCTTTGGCACAGAGGCCCTTTGGCAATTTGGGCTTCAGTTTCCCCAGAGGAAACCTGGCCAGCCCAAAAGGGATTAGGGGAACCCAACACCAGTCGGGTTTTTGCAGGTCCCAGGACACCCCTGTCTTTTAGGGAGGAAAAAGCAGGCAAAGTGTCTCACAAAACATGATCGCAAAATACTGTTTGTTGGCAGATTCCATCTTTTGGGATTGCCTTTGGGGGTGTTGAAGGGAAACTGAAAGAAAGCGAAGGTTAACCCTCGGTGAGACAGGTTCGGATGCCTAAATGGAACCTGACAAGTGGCTCAGGCCATCCCCAACTTCACCGAAAGGTCCTCTAACAATTCCACCCAAACCTTGCAAGTTTAGGACGCCTTGTGGTTGCCATAAGGGACCAAAGATGTGAATCGCCCTGGGAAATATGGGGATCCACCAGCCGAAACATTGGGATTTAATGATGAACCTACAAAAAAAAGTGTGGGGAGGGTCCTTCGATTTGCGGTCTTTGATTTTGCATGGCGGTCCCCCTTCCTTGAAGAACCAAACGGGACACCGACTCATGTTGGAGGTTGTGTTGGGAAGCCAAAAACTGAAGCCACCATTTTTAGGGTCCTCCATTCTCAGGCTGGCCTTTTGCAGGTTTTGGCGGACAAGCAAAGGAGAAACCAATCATGCTGGGCCTACTTTGAAGGGAAACCAAACAGAGAGACATGTTCAAACCAGGATTGTTTTAAACAACCTTCGTTGGTTACTCTTTAAAGGGAAGCAGGCCCGGTCTCAAGAACAAAGGAGCTCCGGGCTAAAATACCGCTTTTCTCAAATTTTGGGTGGGCTGCTGATTTCAATCAGAAAGTTGGGCCCCATGTTGCCCAACCATGCTATAGCATCTTACATAAAAATGGCTCCACATATTTCCACAGAGGAGACTCAACTCCAAAAAGTGGTGGGAGAATTAAAATGGCTATAAAGGGAATTTATGGGTGGGTATCGTTGTCTGGTTGGTTTACCAAAAGAACAACAACTGCCAAAAGGGACGCCCTGCTTGTCCCAAAAAAAAAAACGAGCCTGCGGACCCTGGAGGCCCAGCGTGTAAGCGATCCGCCCAGCGATGCAGGACCACTTCCGGGCTTGGTAGGCGTACTTGTGAGCGTCCGTGCCGCCAGCGGTGAATCTGGGATCCACACTCCAATCATCTCCGCTGTGCCCAATGTACACACCCATCTTCTTGCCTCTGACCTCAGGACGAGGCAAAAGCCCTGACGAAATGTGTCTCTTCTTGTTTGCTGGCAGAAAAGAATGAAAGCATGAAGGAGAACCAAAAAAGCCGAAGGTAAAAATTCGGTGGGTGATTTCCTGTTGGTGTCCTCTTTAAAACATCCCAAAAGGGGACTCGTATTTGGAGAAAGAAAAAAAAAGAGCTAAGTTCGGCAGTGTGGCGTCCTTTCTTCGCAGCCCGGTGTTGAACAAAGCCTCATAGCTTCTTTCGAGGAGCTGGCGACTGGCTGGCGCCAGCAACCAAGCTTCTGGTTCTGGCACTCCAAAGAAATCGTTGTCGAAAGAGAAGATGTCCTCTCCAGGCGTGTCGATCAAAGAGCGTTGCAAACAGTCTTGCTGCACAAAGAGGGAAGATGAAGGAAACCCACAAGCCCTGGTGGTCTCCCCAACAGCCTCGGAACCCTCCCTGAAAGCTGCTCTGCACCAACAGCAAGCCCCTTTGCACCCTTCCGAAGCAGACGCTCTAAACTCCGGAGCCTTTCTGGGCCTATCGACCGCAAAGCTTCAGCTGGGCAAAACCGCTTTCACTTGTAGCTGGGCAAAAAGCAGAGATGGAGGAACAGGGGTTCCACTTCTTGACTACCCCGAGATAGACACCCCCCGGGGTTCCGTTTGGGTAATGAGCCACCCAGGGTTAAAGTCGATGTAGAAGCTCAACTTGAATTGAGCCAAGAATGTCCTTGCAGTAGCCGCCATGGATGGTGTAGGTCCAGCCAGGTGACCAGTTCTCACCCGTGCGTGTGTAGGCGTCAATATCAAAGCGCTCGATGGGCGCCTGATGGGACTTCCAAGCATTCGAACCCCCCTCTGGGATGGGTGCCTCTTCAAATAGGGGGACCCCAAAAATTGTGATCTTCCTCTTCCTTTTAAAGCCACCCGTATTACCCGTACAAAGCCCACTGGTGTTTAAAAAGAACCCATGGTTGAAAAGGATGCAAAACTTCCAGTCATTCTGAATCCCCCGCTGGCCCGCTGGCTAGGACAACAGAAGTGGGGTCTATTGAAACCATCCTCACAACTACCCTGATGGCGTAAACTGAAAACAGTATCTAAAAGTAGTGTTGAAAACAGTATCTAAAAGTAGTGTTGAACACCTCTCAAGATGGAATTACTTCAAGTCAGTTGAGCGGAACGCAGAGGCAAAACCTCCCCCACCCTCGCCGGCCTTCCGATCGAACCACTATTCTAGTGGGGTTCGGGTTCCGGGAAAAAACTTTAAAACGTGACCCATCACTTTTGGTTCTTGGGTTTCCCTTTGGGTAGTTCGAACGTTGGCTATTTCGCACACAAGAAATCACTCGCCTTGGTGTAGCCATCGGTGCCCATCGATACTGCGCACCAGTAGTTGTCCAGATGCTCAAAGGCCGCCCCGGGCCTAGGCGTGCCGCATCGAATCGACTGGGACCAGTTTAGCATAACAAGACTAAACCTGCAGTTTTTAGGGCCATACATGTGTCCAACAGTCTTAAAAGGAGTACCCTGGACCCTAAAAAGGCAAATCGGGAGAGGCTGTTTAACCTGGTCGAAGGGCTTCTCATGGCTCTTGGAGTCTGTCTGGGGGCAAGGGTGCCCCAAACATCTCCTGATTTCGGAAAGCGAACCAAAAGCACAAACAAAATCAACAAAAAGGTGAGTAGATGTTGCATGTTGCCGGTTAAAAGACGAAAACTAACACAACCCACAAAGGCGAAAAAGGATGAAAAGTGAGTAATGGTCAGATTGCTCATGTGCTTCCGATTTATCTCGAGGGAAAATCCCTTGAATGCAGTTGCGAGCCAAGTCTTTGGCCATGGTGCAAGTTCAATCCCACCCCGAAGACGCAGACTCTGCGTCCTTCCGGCGTGTTGGGCCCGGACACCAAGCCGTAGAGCTCGTCCTTGGACTTCTGATCCCCGTCCATCATGGCGAACTGAAACTGTGCCGGCGCAGTCAAAACCCAAGCCTGCAAGACCAGGTCATCTTCCGACTCCGGCCGGTAGGTGTAGCCTGGGATTGGGCTAGTAAGTCTTGGAAAATGCCTTTCGGGGTTTGGAGTCTTCTGTTTCAAGTGTAGGGAAAATTGCTTTCGGGGTTAGGAGGGTATATGTTGGAAAATAAGGAAAGTGCTCATCCCCTTGCTCCAAGAACCCTCCAACATGCCTTCTGAGCATACCGCATTCCCATTCTCTCCCATGAGGACCCTCTTCAATGGGGCTCCGCTGCATGCTGAAAAGCTTCGTTGGATGGTTCTTAGACCTTCCTCCGTCATCCTCTAGAAAAGCACAAGTTACAAAAGAACAAACAAATCAACCCATCCAATAGAAAACCAAAAACAAACCAGAATAACAAATCAACCCATCCTCTAGAAAACCAAGCCCATCCCCTTTTAGCTCTCTTTTTAGGGAAACCACCAAAACCCGGTTGCTCAACGCCCAGACGCTCATCCGGTCGTGGCGGAACACCACCAGCTTCCCTGGCTCCGCGCTCAAGGTGACCTGATCCCCGTCCTCGCACGTGGCGCGAAAGGCGCGGCTTTCTTCGCGCCGGTTTGGTTCAAATAATTGGGGGGTTTGCAGAAGTGGATGAGCCCCAAAATGGGTTGGGCTTCCTGTTTGAAGGCTTGGGTTTCCTGTTCTTCAGATGGCATAAAAAAATGGTGCAAACTTTGTTTGTGTACCACTAACATGGTCTTCCCCAAAAGGATAGTGTCCAGGAACTCCGAAAGTTAGGAACAGGATGAGCCCTGAAATGGGTTGCTTGAAATACAAAACGAAGGGAAACAGAGACCTTTGCGAGGGGTTCGTGGACATGAATCCTCAATGTTCAAAGGGTCCCCTACGGACGTTTAAACCCAATTCATGCCTTGGGCTCTCCTTGTTCAGAACAAAATCCTTTCCGTCCCCTTTCTTGAGGCCGGCTGCAAATGTCCGAACCATGCACAAGAAAACAACCTCCTTTGGGTCCAAGGGGGTCGAAAACGGGCTGGATATTTACACCCTTTCAAGGCCATGGTTTGGGTACTTTTCTCTGTATGCTAGTCCAGGTTGTTTAATCCTTTGGGCAGAATTGAGTTCTTCAAAGCAATAGTACCCCCCCTTTGAACCTCCTGTTCAGCGGCTTGCTTTGCATCAAACCGGTTTCTGCAACCAACTCGGTGGTTTGGATTGGTTGGGAGGCAAGGGGCAGCTGTTTTCATTTACCCTCAACGAGAACCAGGGTTCCAATCCCCAAACCACCGCCGCAAACCACCAATTGGGACTAACCTGACTATCAGAAGTTGGATTACGCCCAGCTTAGACTGCCAAAAAAAGTCAACTTTGTGCTAGCTAAGGGAAAATAATAGAGACCCAACAGAGTAAAAATGTGAAAGGTTGGTGAAGTCTGGCAATCTTTGAACAAGCTTTGTGCCCAACCCCTCCTTGGGGTACAGTGACAGCTCCCCGCCACTGCCGTCCGCGATAAGAAACATGCACAGCTTCCGCCTCCGCAGGAAGTCCACGTGCCTCAGTTGCCGAAAGGAAGTGGAAGTAATGTTTCAAGATAATAACAACAATAATAATAATAATAATAATAATAGTAATAGTAATAACACAAAAACACCCCCGCAAGAACTGAATCGCTTGGGACCTCGACTTGACACAGGCCGAAATCGGACCACTGCATATGGATCCAAATCGGAAAACCGCGGAGTCAGCTCCTTCCGTTTTCCGCTTGGGCAAAGACGCTCGTCCACCAGGCCCTTGGCGATGTCCTCGTCGCTGACGGCCTCTGCCAAGCCAGTCTCCGCGGCAGAGGCCGGCACACGCAGCATGCCGCTGGTGCGGCTGTGGGGCACAAAGTCCAAGGCGAACGGGGCCACGGGCAACAGGAACTGCGTCAATCTCGCGAGATACCTTGGCCACACGGAAAGAACCATTCGGCCGGCAGAGAAAAACAAAAACACAAAAGATGCCTCGGCCACGCGCAAAAAAGCAATTCGGCCGGCAGCAAAAAAGCAATTCAGTTGGTGCAACAAGCGTTCACGTGCTGGTTGAAAGGGGAAAATAAAGAAAAGCCAAAAGGACAAGAAAGAAAACCGGACTATTCGACTCTGGCATGGCACAGGTCCAGAAGATCAAGAGGGCTGTCCTTAGCCATTGCTCCCATTCGACGGTCGGCACAAGGCGAGAAAACAGGTCGGTGAAGGAAACCAAAGGAACCAACGGAAAAGCAGCGGAGAACCAAGGAGAACCAAGCAAAGACCAAAAGAAACCAAAGGAAACCAAAGGAAACCCAAGGAAACCCAAGGAAAGCCCAAAAACAATCAGCCCTTGAGGCTTCGTCCTCTCGGAACGGCTCTGCGACCACAGCCAAGACATGGCCTTTGCTTTTCAGAAGCTAAGGCCCCATCCATCGACGGCTTCTCCTCCACCATTTCTTCCAGCCATGCAGTTTTGCATTTCCTCAGCACACCATCGGTGAACAGGGTGCGAGTCAACCCCTTTCAACATGGGACTCATCCGACCAAAGCGCACCTCTGGGCTGTTTTTTCCATAGCTTCCAAGGATTCGGACCAGAGACGGTGGCAAAACCATAAAGCATCCTCTGGGTGTCCATTTCCACCGGCCACCTCCGGGCCCGCTTCACCAATTTCTTCAAACCCACAGGGTTGGACCCGGTGAATACCTCAAAAGCCATCCAGGTTTGAAAGAAATGGCGCGTGAATTTGCGAAAGTTCGCGAACCTCCAGTTGTCTGTTATCACAAAGGCAAAGCGTCCCAACTGGCGTTACACTCTAAGCTCCAAAAACTGAAAGCTCTGGGGCTTAGAAGGCGAGGGCTTCCCTCCCGCATCCCGAAAAACACGCCTCTCCGTGCTCTCCGCGCCAAGCGAGCGGCTGGTGCTTCCCCAGGTACGCGGGCTCGAACTCCCGGCGCAGGCGCTTCCACCGGTACCTGGCGCGGGTCGTGAAAAATCGGGACCGTGCTGCAAATGGCATGTCCACAAGGTGCGGTTTACATCCGCAAAGGAAACCCATGGGCCAAAGTTTGAATCAAAGGGGAACAAGAACAAGGCCCTTGAGGTTTCCACGAACACGTCCAATCTAAGATACCCCAGAGACTGAAGGTAGCGAGGTCGCGCATCAGCGGCATGTGTTGTTTTGTTGTGGCCAGCTCCGAGTGAGTCCCTCCTCCCCAACCGGTGCGCCGGCCTGCCACATTTCACTTCCACCGCGGCTTCTGAGGTGGTCTCATCACCTCAAGTGAGGTGAATTTTTACCCCTGACTGAGCTGATCAAAATGGAAGGTTGGCCAATCCTAATCCTTGATCCCTAGAAAGAAACCACAGCTTAAACATTGATGAATGAATAAACCCCCTGGCCTATGGCAAGCTCACCGATTCCGGGGTAGAACGAGCTCGCACCGATGTGGGGGCCCTTACTTGGGAGTCCCTTATTTTAGGCTTTCGTTTGTAAAATGTGCAGGTTTCTTCCAACCGCTACATAATAAACCCTTAATAAGGGGGGAATATCCTTCCATCAACCAATATGGCTTCAACATGGCATTTGACTCGCGGGGTCTTGAAAGTTGTTTTCTCTTCAGGGTCCTTCTGGTGGAAAGCATTCCTCAGGGTCGACTACTTGATGGTAATTCTTTCAAACCTCTAGCTGACACGCTGAGGCCCCGGCTGAGTGGAAGCTGGATGACACAGTAGCCCTCTTTGGCCAAGGCATCCACTGCACTTGCCGTAAAGCCGGCAAGGGACTCCATATTGCCTCATAGCAACAAAGCCGCATGCAGTGGCTAGCTCAGTCAAACTGTGTCAAAGAAACCAACAAACGAGATGATCAACTCATATGGAACATGAGTTGAGGGGGTTCTGGAATCAGTTTTCTTGTATGTGCTACAAACTGCAAGGGACTGAATCATCAACATAGCATTGCAGAGAACCTTCAACAAGAAATAAGTCATCATCACAATGATCATGAGAGAAACGTTGGTGTGTAACTCTTCTGCCCCCTCTGTCATTTCCTTTTGTCACGTGGGCACCTCCGGAACCTCTCTCAAGGACCTGAGCCTCAGACCCTCCGGAGGCCAGGCCACATGGAACCCCCCGCGCTCGGGGTGCGAAGGTGCAAAGTCCTCTACGAGCGCTCGCTTCGCGGGTTTCCAGGGGCGCGATTCTCAGGGAATCACCAGGGTTTGGGGAATGAACCTGGGGCTGGATTCCCCGTCGAAAAGTGCTGAAAGAGTGCTGAAAGATCGCATGAAATCCAGAGTTGGGGTTCCAGAGGTTCTCAAAAACCTGCTACGTTTTTTTTTGAAGGAGAAGCCCCACCCTGCACTGGTTCCTGAAACAGAGGGTTCTTGAATTCCCTTTCAGGGTGTCACTTCAGGACCCTCAACATAGCAACCAATGGGTATAGCATGCCAAACGGAAATGGACCCGTCCACCCATCACCTTTGAGTAAGCCTGCCTCCCATCGACAGTCCTTGAGGTTCTCCGGCTCTACTACCACCCGGAGGCCTGCGATTGCCAAAAAAGGCCCCGTGCGTATTTCCTCCGGTTTGATTCTTGGCTTTGGCTCTACAAAATAGGGCAAGTTTGCTTTGGTGTCGTTTGAAAATTTAAACCGAAAGGGAGGCGTGAGAAACACTGAGTTGTGTTCAAGGGGTTATGGGCACATACCCATCTCAAGGGGGTTGAAAGCTTGATTTGTTTACCACAAGAAGCAGGGGGGGATGATGGCTCGCCCAAGCTGCGAATTCTGATAGGGGGCCATCAAAAGTTCCGGCATCCAGCAAGAAGAAACCCAGAAATCCGATGGGCATGGGTCCACTCAAAACTTCTCGGCTTTGTGAGATACAAACAAAATATGCCGCTCCCGTGGAGCCTGGCTTTTGCGACAATGCCAGAGTCCCCTGGCCCCCAAACTGACTGATGCAGCGAACAAGTGTGTCTTTTAGAGTGCCCTTGTTTTGCCTTGGTTTGAAGGGACACCACGTGGAAAAAAATCCGGGGCCAGTTCTTGGGACCCCGAGTTCGACACATGAGGGCCTTGTCCAGTGAGGGGCCCCTTTTCCGTCCTTGAGGATGGCTTCTTCGCCGACCCCAAAAGGCACCTTCGCTTTTAAATCCACCATGCAGTCAGCGTGCCTCGGAAGGTTTCTACCACCACCTTGCCATCCTTCTGGTACTGCACCACCTGCCGGACGCAAAAAAAGGCCAGCATCTTTTTTTCGGACAATATGTGGGATACCCCGGTACAAAATGGAACTCGTAAAAAGGTCCCGAAAAGGGAGCTTGCTCTTGGTTGGTTTCGTTGTGGTTTTCCCTTGAAACAGCCCCTGCACGTGTTTCGGACATCAAGAAGGGGGCTCCCCCACCGGCAGACCCAAGGGCGGGCTTTCACGCCTGACCCTGCCAGCCGTTCGGCCGCAGGTTCTCCGTCAAGTCCTGGTCGCTGCCAGGCAGCAGCAAGTCCTGGCGCGTGATCGCACGTGATCGCACCTGTCTTTCTTTGAGGATACCCAAGGCCAAGAAGACTGCGGAAGTGTGCGCCATGCCTACATCCTTCGTGGAAGTTGGCGGTTGTGGAGCTCGAGAACCAAGAAATCACCTTGCAAATGTGGACCCGGATGGATCAACCTGGCGGATAAGAAATGGGACCTTGGGCCAAAAAGCAATGTGGATCCCCTCTTAAATGGGGTGCCCCCCCCCTCAAAATCAACCAGGGGTTGATTCATCCACTGGGCTCCCGTTCGTGCTCCATGGGCCTTCCAATGTGTGGGACCCTTCACACCAGTAATTGGAGCCCCCAGGACTAGCCAACCGGTGGACAAAGAAGGGGTGTGTTGCACTTAAGGGGAAATCTGGCAGTTTCGTGGAAACACCCCCCCTGCTCCTTGTCCAGGTTGATTCATCCGGAGTCAACTTCCAAAAGTAACCCCCGGTTCCTAATGGCATGTTTGGGGGCTCGTATCCAGCATCATTTCCTTTGCTACTTTACTACAGACTGACAGAAGATGACAGCAAATATTGACCGTTGCTCACATGGGAGAATGAGCGACCAAGGCTTTGGCGAGTCCCTTATGTGTCTCCCAACTTGAATTTCGGATACCCTCCTGTCCACTAAAATGGAACCTGACTGAGGGTCCTGGAAGACCATTCTCCTTGAGAATGGACCCAGTGGATTCCATGTTAGTGGACAGGAGTGTAATTGGAACACATAGTGCTGCTCATACGGGTCTGTCTTTTTTGGAGAGAACTTGCTTCTTGGCTTTAAAGGGAAACTCAGAGGCCCATCACCTTTTTATGGCGGGGGTCCCCCAGAAAAAGGCCACACATCCACCTCCAAGTCCAACACCCCGGCCCCGGGGACTTCGCCTTCGCCGGCACCTCCTCAGGGAGCCCATGAAGCTCGACCAGCGACGCCCCCGGGGCGCCCCTGTCAACCGTGAAGCCGAATCGGCGAATCGCGCGCGCGCTCGCGTCTGGATTTGGTGGGTTGCAACCAGAGTAAGTCACCCAAGCCCATCACGGAGCGGTGGTCTACGAGCACTATGCCCATTTATCCCTGCAATGACCAAGGTCATAGGGCATGACTTGTTTAAAAGAGCGTGGAATGTGTGAAAAACACAGACTGCCTTTTACAGTGCTGCACCGTGGCCATCTACTCGGGTGCCACAAGTAGATGGACAACCCGCTTCCATGGGAGCGGCTGAAGCGCGAAAGAGAATGGCGCGCTTCAGACGGAAAATTCTCTACAGGTCACACGTGGTCCCCCTGGCCAAACCATCGATGCCGATGTCCTGAAAATGTCATGTCCACAAGGTGCGGTTTACATCCGCAAAGGAACTTCATGGGCCAAAGCTTGAATCAAAGGGGAAAAAGACTAAGGCCCCTGAGGTTTCCACCATCACGTCCAATCTAAGGTAATTCAGAGACTGAAGGCAGCGAGGTCGCCCATCGGCGGCATGTAGTTTGCTTTTGGTGGGCAAATGGGGGGGGGGGAGGCCCACCGATTTTTGTTCGGGGAAGGTGATCAAACCAAGCGATTCCTTGTCAAAGCCGAGTGATTCCCTTGGGATTTTTTTGGGATTCCTATGCCCTGCAAGGGATCCGTGACTTTGACATCCCAAGTTTGCTTCAGCTCGGACCAAGGCAGGGCCACTGCGGGCCCCTCACAGCAACAAAAGCACCGCCCCCGCCTGGGAGCTGCCATAAGAGCGCCAAAAACGCCCGCGCGAGTCGTTCGAAAAGCACCCGCTGTGTGATGACGCTGCTACCTCAGACCTGGACTTCGGAGCGGGAAAAAAAAACGACCGACTGAAGGATTGGCAATTCCAACCAACTGGTGGCTTCGTCATGTGTTTTTTTTTTTTTTTAACACTTCAACGCCGGCTCAAGCTGAGAGAAACAGCTGCGAGGACGCGAAGCACATGGCCTCAAATCACAGGGCGAATTGTGTGTGTGTGTGTGTGTGGCCTGGTCAGAACTCGGAATCTGTGGGACATGGTTGTGGTTCCAAAATGGGAACCTTGCTTTTCTTTCCTTGGCGGGATTCAGAATGTTCATGGCCTTGCCCGGAGCAAGGACCCCCGCTCTTAGGGGCATGTTTTCCAAGTGGAAATTTGGTGAGCGTTCCCAATGTCACCCCCTGTCCGACAGAACATGACCCCACCTAAAAAACGGGCCCATCTCCCACAGCTGCATCGGTCTGACAACTCCGCCAACGACATTTGCCTCCAACTCCAAAAAACATGTGTTGGGCTACTAGACAACATTAAAGGAGATCCCTGGAATGTCTGCCCCGCCCTTATTTCACGTGACCCCACCTTGCCTTATTTGGCCATACTGTGGATGGACGAAATCCGTTCGCACCACCTAAGAATCCCTGGAATGATTCGATTCCGCTGTACACAGAGACAAAAAAAGTAGGTACAGAGACAAAAAAAGTAGGTACAAAAGTGGGTACAGACATAAATGGTATAGCATTATTAGTTTATCAATATGTTTTTACAAAAATTAAATTCAAAAACGATCTTGTTACTGAATATATTAATTCAACTTCATTATCATTATATATAGGTAAATCTGGCAATTCTATTAGACAATCAATAAAAAGAATGAAGAAAGCAAACATTATAAAAACTATTAATATTATAGATGGAAGAAAAGGATCGGCACAGTATCAAATAGATAGATGTGTTTTTATACAATTTTTAAAAAATTAAATAAAAAAAGACCCTTCTATTAATAATAGTAATAATAAGAAATTATTAGTACATACCAACACATGGTTTCATTTCGTCGTGCGAAGGAATGCGGAATCTCACTTCCTAGACCAAAACTGTTCTAACTACCGCTAAGAACCGGTCCAATCCCAAAAAAGCATAAAGTCCAGGAACTCCGAAAGTGAGTCATAATCAAACCCGGTACCAAAAAATGGTCTACCCAGAAGCATGTAAAGAATTAAGAAGGCGGCCGCAGCTATTTAAAATTGGGATCTTACTAACCTTCATCTACCCGGGTGTTGATTGTGGCTCGCGTGAGGTATTGAGTCGTTTCCCGACGGTTTTGATGCCCCAGCCTTGGGTGGGGGTCCGACCGAGGTCTCGGCAGATCTGGCGGCACCTCTTCGTCCACCTCCCCATCCTCCGCTTGAGTTGAGGTGCCCTCTTGGTGGTTTGGTCGGTTTGCAGGTCTCTGCCGGTGGTTCCTATCTTCGCCCTAGGACCAGGGGGTTCAAGTCCCAAAAAAAGCATTGGAAGAAGCAGGGTTCAAATCCCCCATGGGAAGATTGGAGATGCTAGGAATGCTGTCAAGCAAATCCTGTCAACAGGATTGGATATTCATTCAAACCTTCTTCCAAGCCTCTGTCCTGTGTCACCAAACATCGGGTTCGGAACTGCCTGGATACGGGGGAACAAAACAATGCAAGTGAACCAACGACACCCGGCGTTTGCCGCGGTTTGCATATCACCGCCGTTCCCTTTCTGCAAGAGCATCTGGAAACCATGTTGGTTGGCAATAGATGGGTCAGGCTGGAAAAAGGGGCAATGGCATGGTGCGCCCCCCAGTTGCCCCTAGCAAAAGGAAGGGAAGTCGATTCCATGTTTAGTGGGGAGCCCAGACAAAATACGCAAAAAGGATGCCACTGAACAGGCTTGTGTGTTTGTGCAAACAGCAAGTCAGCCAATATCCCAATACAAAGCTGTCCACCCGAAACCATGCGAGGAATTGCAAAGGCGGCCGCACGTATTTTGCGGTTGTGAGGCGCTTCTTACCCTGGTTTTGTTGTGACTCAAGTTGCGGCTTGCGGATGCAGAATCCGTCCTCTGCAAACCAAATCAGCTCTTCATCGTCCTTGCAAGATCGCTGGATTGACCCACTTGCAGGCTTCATCGAAAAAAGTCGTCACTGTTGACTTGCCACTCGAGGTAATACGAGGGCCAAATATTTACACACGTGTGTCTCTTATGATCATGACCTAGCTTCTGTTCAACCGTGCACGTTCCTTGACCTTTCCACTGAGTCGACTTGACGCTTGCTGCCTCGGCTCCTGCTTGACCCGCTAGCCTCAGATGTGGCTGTCTCCAAGCAAGCAGCCAAGCACAACAAAGCCATCCGGGGGGTCTGGGGGTTGCCAAGAAAAAGGAGCCCGCTTTCAGACTAGTCTGTGTGGGCTGAACAAAAAAAAAGTCGCAAGCTCCCCAAACAAGGGGAAAACGACAGGTGAATCCAACCTAGGTCGGGCGCAACTATCACAAGACAGCTTGGGGTCTGGTCTGTGGATTTGCAAATCTTCAATATCCAACCAACATGGAACCTGAAAGAGCCTGGCCCTGGAGGAAGATGGGTGTGGCTCAAAATTAACGAGCCAGGGTTACGCAGGTTTTAGTCTTTGGTTCCACATCACCCAGGTGTCATTTGCTACCATTTTTTTGGGCCACAGCCATATGTTCCAAACCAACGCAGGCATCCGAGGACGCCGCCGGCGCACGAACCTGCGGCACTTTCGGCCACAGGACTCCGCGAGCATTGGCCTGAGCCGAGCGAGAAAAACTCGGAGCGAGATCCATGGCAGCCCCAAACCCGGAATATTGAGGGCAAACGGATGCGGCCGAGGGTACACTGGAATGGCCCGGGCAAATGTGTGCGAACCCGGAAAAGCTTTGCGAATGTGTGCGTGTGTGAATGTTTGCGAAGGCACATCAGGAATTGCAAAAAAGAAGCCAGCCGAGGTTGGGCGAACCTTGCAATCAGCACTGGCCAGCCCAACCCGGCCGCCCAAAAAGCCATCCGTGAGAAGTCTGAGAGGTCAACACAAGCAGCCGTCGATGCAGCTGTGCCTCACAACCAGGTCACGTCTGCATGCCATGTTCTCCAACATAGAACCAAACCAAGGGTTTACCCTCCGAGCATCAGTGTAGACATCTGCGTGCGGGTGTCCCTGAGCTTCCCCCAAAAGGGGGCAGCTTGGTTTGTTGTGGCCGGACAACTAGCTTTAGCGCGGCCTCCTGCAGTAGCTCTGTGAGGCTGATCACCACGTAGGGAGAAAGAACCTTCGGCGATGCGCGGCCCCACCCCGGGGTGGGAAGTGTTGCGAAGTATCAAAGAGCATGGGCAAGGAAACCAGCTAGAAAGGAGAAAAGCCCGTTGACTGGTTGGGTTACAACCGCCTTTTGTAAGAAATTCCACTCAGAATGAATCATGTGAGTTGGTCATAGCCTCGGCTGTGACATGCTCGTGTTTTTTCCAGGCCCAGTGGGTTACCTGATACTGAGAACTGGGACCCTGGAGACCAAAACATAATTTTTAATAAAGGCCACCCCTGTCCCGATTGGTTCCTCCGAATCCCTGCTAATTGCTTGCCCGCTTTCCACAGTGGAACTTAACATTTTGGGGCTTCCCCAAACCAAAAATGAGGAGCAGTCTTCCAAATGGTCAGCTTTCAAACCTTCCTCTCTCGTCAGCTTTGGATGATTGGAGGGAAAGAATGGGTATGTGTCAAACCTCCAACATTGCAGGTTATTCCTTGCCCCTGGCAACGAGTACCCGCAAAAAACAAAGTTGCCCACCCCTATTTCCCGTGATCCGGGGCGGTCCCCTCCTTGCCATCGCGGAGCTCGGGGCAGACTGAGGCGCCCCGCAGCGCAGGAGGAGATGTGGAAACACATCGCGGCCATGGGCGCGGCAAAGGGCGCCTCGCTTCGGCGCGCCGCTTCTTTTCGCGCTTCGGGGCTTCGGGGCCGAAGGGGAGAAGGGCCCACCTTCTGGGCGCCGGGTGACGAATTGATCCCCGTGACCTCAACCTTTTTAGTGGAATATGGACACAAAGTCCAACTCTATTTTTGTTTTGTTGTTTTTTAAGTCGTAAAGCCCATCCAAAAGGTATGGCTGGGAACCGCCAAGTGGAAATAGACCATGCTGGATGTGCAGAATGCCCCTTCAGAATGCCCCTACATGCTGGTTTCAATCATCATGCACTGCGTCTTCGAGGAGGAATCCAAAGCAACTCCTCCACCCCCCCCACCCCCCCACCCACCCCCAATGAATGTCTCTCCTGTTGTTGGGATTGGTTTGCGCTTGGGAAGGGTTCCAAAGAGGACTGGCAAATGCAGGTGTCAAAGTTTGGACCACTCCCGGGGGCTGGGGAGTCCGATGGTCCGATCCCTAGGATCACTCCATGGTTGGTTCGGGGTTGCCACTCAGTCAGCTTTTGTACTTTCCATACACGTTGCTTGCTCCATTCCGAAGGTTCAGGTCGAGCGTTCCGAGTTGTACCCCCAAATGGCTGCATCTCGGGATTTTTGCCGCAGGCCCTGAACTTGCCTCAAACATCTGGGCGATGCCTTTCCTTGAGGGTACCCTTTTTGGGATTCAGAGGGAAACCAAAAGGAACTCCACTTTTCCAGGAGTGCCTCGCAAGGAAAATGAGATGGACAATTCCCAGATCAGGTCTTCCCCGCAACCTTCCCCAAGCCTCCCGCTGTTGAAACCCTGTTGGTACATTGGTGCAAGTTGACACCAGTTCCCACCGAGCGCAAATGTCCTAGCTTCCCCAGGTGGCCGAGCCGGCAATGCGGTCACGGGCCAACCCCCCATCTCTGCTTGAAGTGCCAGGATACTCAGCAAGTTGTTCGCAGCCATTGCTCTTGCTCGCTCATTTTAAAGGGATTCCTCGGATTCGTAGGGTCCTCCGACCCGAAAGCCACTTTTTTGTGTATTTCGGCTGATATGAAAGGGACCATTATTGCTGTTGAGGAAAAACTGGGTTCCCCATAAATCCCTTAAACCATCACCCTTTCCAAGGGAAACTCACATGTGGGCACGAAGAAGATATGGGTATGTGCGGTATGTGTCAAAGATGGGGAGACCCCCAAAACTGGTGTCTTTCCTTCAGAGTTTAAACCAACCCGAAAAGGGCACACCGACACCACTGCTTTGGAAGGCCGCACGCTGGGCCCACTGCTGTCCGCTCCATCACTGCCCAGGAGTGGGGAGGCACCTCGTCGCCGCGCTGGGGGTCCCTCAAAAAAGGGGTAAGACTAACATGGAAGCTCCCAGGACCCCTTTAGAAGACTTGGTCCCATTTGCAGAAGCCTTCTGGGACCTTCCATGTTAGGCTGAGGGAGTGTAACTGCAAAATGTGCAGATAGAACGCACCAACAGGTCCCTTGTCGAGGAAAAATCCGTGGATCCATGCATCCCTGCCGTCACACCCTCACCAGGTAACACGGATCCATCGCTGGAGAACAGAACCAGAACAAACAAGCTGCTGCTTTTCCGCGCAACCCACGAAACCATCCACTGGCCAAGCTCCAAGTCCACGCTTCTGCGCTTCGGGTTTCGGCGCCCCACGGCCCCACGTCCCGCGATTTTCGAGCCCCCAGCCGGCAGCAAAGAGGTGATGCCGGAGGCCAGGCCGTGCAGCACCTGCCATCAACTCAGAACTCGGGGCTCCGAGTTCTTTTGGGTTGCAAAAGGCGCCCTTCTCTAGTCGCAAGGGAAGCCAAAAGGGAAAATGCATTTTGAGAATCCCGTTCTCAGACTCGTTCTCAAAATGGCCTTTCAACTTTGTTCGCGAAAAGAACAACCCCGGTCACGCTCAAAGGCTAGTTTTTGCACGGACCCAACCAAGCCTACTTCAACTTCAGGAGGCAGGCTACTCAGCAAGTGGTGAGTAACTCTGCATTTAGTTTACCCCTGCTGCACCGGATTAATACACCCCAGTATATTAATAAGGGCACCCCTATTTATTTATAAATCAACTACCTAAAAATGGGTAGCTTCCCTGTTGGTCGACTCTTTTGAACGAGGTTGCCTTTATTTAATTAATAAGGGGGCTCCCCTCCAACAGTGGTCTGATTGCCCACATTTCACCCAGGGAAAAGCACCCCCCTATGTATAAACTGGTTGGTTGATCAAAAACGGCGATGACTCCCCGCATTTCACCCAGCGAAAAAGCACCCCCTTTGTTAAAACAAACTGGCTTGTTGCTCAAAAACGGCGATGACTCCCCGCATTTCACCCAGCGCAAAGCACCCCCTTTGTAAGAAAAAACTGGCTGGTTGCCCTTTGTTTTTAAAAAAAATGGCTGGAACGGCGATGACTCCCCGCATTTCACCCAGCGCAAAGCACCCCCTCTGTATAAACTGGTTGGTTGCTCAAAAACGGCGATGACTCCCCGCATTTCACCCAGCGCAAAGCACCTTTGTATAAACTGGTTGGTTGGTGAATCTGGGTTCAACCACTTACCGCCGGCCTCAACGACTCCTCCCCCTCGCCAGCCCTCGCAGCCGCCAAATCCACCCGTGCGACTCTCGGGCGCCTGCCGCACCTCCACGGCGAGGCGGCCGATGCACACGCCGCTCAGCGCGCCGAGCCTGGGACGCGCGAAACGCGGGGGTTGGTTCTTCTCACCTCGCGCTCGGTGCGATAGATGCAGGGAGTGAGGCTAGGTCCTCCAGTAGAGAGGTTAGAATGAGGGTGCCCTTTTTCTGTAGCCTATTTTAGTATGGGAACCCTCCCAAAAAAATGGTAAAAGGGCACTTCTGGGAGGGAATGACCCCTATGAACCATCCCAGACCCCCAGAGGTGCACATGTTTATCATCTTCTTGCGATCGGTGCGAGAGTTGCAGGGAGTGAGAAATGGAGTCCCCCAAGAAAACCGTTCCAGATTTGGCTTCCTTTGAGGGAATCCCCAGGTGCAGTCCATTTCTCATCCCGTTTCTCGCATAAGCAAGCTCAGTAGGGGGTTTTAGTTGGAATGGCCCAAACACGAACCGTCCAACTGATGTGGCTTCCTGCAAGATCCCCATAGTTCTTCCCACAAAGTCGACATAAGGCCGAAGGGGTGCCAGAAATGTTTCCCCCAACCAGAGTCCTCTCCAAAACGGGGGGTTGATTGATCCTTCAGTTCCATCAGCGTGGGAAGCCCAAGGCAGCCCCCCAGGAAAGGATCGAAGGGAACTCTCAGCAAGGTTCCTCCAACCTTTCTCGGGAACGGCACGTAGTCTCTCTCCTGAACGAAAAGAAACATGACAAATGTTCCCAGCAAGTTTAGCTGGTCGCAGAGGGTCACTTTGACCAACCCAGTTCGGTCAACCTGATAAGTAAGCCCAGTGGATGGGGGGGGTGATTGAACTTCCTGCTCCCGAACATGGAGGATCCCCCCTCAGACCCCCAAGAATCAACCAGGCACTCTTTGATCCGTTGGGGATACATCTGGGTGACTGGGTCTGGCAGGCCAGCCTCAAGTGATCTCCTGCTCAGGATTTTTTGTTGAGAGCACCATGTTTGGGTTGGTGTTAAGGGAAATGGACAAGTCGGGCGTGCGTGGGGATCATCTATTTTGAGACAAATCCGAGTCTCGTGGTTTCTCAATACGACACCAACCTCAAGGAACCTTCAGGAGGTCTGACACACATACCCCTTTTCAAAGTAAATTGCCCGGATACCTTCCAATATCGCAAACGGGTCCACGCCCTCTGAGTATGTCGTTCTTTGAGTTGGTGGGGGGTCGTTTTTACCAAAACGAAATCACCCATGGGAGTCCACCAATTTGGGACAAACCCATCCCTTTGAAGAGTTCCTGAGGCGGAGGCAAGTTCAACTCCATGCCGTGGATGGTCCATGGGCTAAGCCTGCCAGCCAATGCAAGACCGCTTAAAAGTCACAAGCGACTTCTTCGCACATGCTATGTTGGGGGATTCTCAAAATGGTGGACCCCTTTTTGGAGGGCTTTAAAGGGAAACAAAAAAAAGGGGCAAGCCATAAAAAGAGAATCCCCTATATTGAGAACCTCCATGTGCCCATTTGCGAAGGCTCCAAATGGAACCGGCGCAACTCGAGGCTCTGAGCCCCTCGCATCTCATCTGGCTCGGGTCGATACCTCGCACATGCGTCGAGAAGGGGATCTTTGACCAGGTACCCCAGATGCCTTCGGTTGGGCGAAAGACATGCGCAAAAATCCAGATGAAGACGCCCCTTTGAAGGTTCAAAACCAGAAGCCTGGAAGCTCATGCCTTTTTCGTTCCGGGTTGTCCTTCCAGCCTTTGTGGCAAAAAAATCCTCCCCAATCAACAGAAGACACATACTAAAAATGCCAGTGACTCTCCAAGTAAAAGACACAATCTCCACGGTTTTACCCGCCCGGCTTGCCATGACTCATATGTGTCATGGTCAAACAAAATCCTGCTGTGGGTCATGGTCATGGTTCCATTCAGAAGAACCCTTACGCTGGTTGTCTGAAATCTTTACCACAGCGTCCGTGACAATCCCTGCCAACCCAAGTAAACGAGTCTTTCGATCATGGCACATCTGCGCAACCGCATCAAGGCCAGGGCTGAACCCAGCGGAAGGGTGGCAAGGACAGCCGGTTGGCAACCTCAGCATTCCGGTTGCGCATTCGGCGAACGCGCCCCAGCACGACGAGATACTTTTGGGTTACAAGGGGATCACCCAACCACGAGACGCTGCTTTAGAGGTGGGGCACGCAAAGGGCCTGGAAATAGAAGATGAACCTTTTGGGACCTAAAAATCCAAAAACAAACACTGGGTGTCATTTCTTGAGTACCCCAACATAGACTTAAACCCAGGGCTTCCTCTTGGGGACATCAACCACTCCTGGGTTTGAGTGGAACCCTTCTTGGCAATGTTGTGTATCGCTCGGCGTCACTGTGTGGGCTGGTTTTGTCCCGCAAGTGAGTAAGTGAAGAATGTGGCTCGAGTAGATGGGCCAAAAAACGTAAGCACGCTGGTTTGCCACTAGAATGGTCTTGCCTGCCGAGGGCAAACTCCCGCAGGCTTCCAGTGCGGGATTGTATCTACAAGGATTAGCAAGCCTCCAAATTTCCCACACAACCAGCCTTGTCCTTTTCAAATGAGAAGTTGAGGGGAGCCGATCGTTGAGCCCTGCCAAGAACAGTGCTGCAACTCTGGAAAGTCCAGGATCGCAGCGTATCTCGAATGGGAACGCAAAAATCTTCGGTCTGGAGGTCCCACTTCCCATTCAAGTTGATAAAAGGAAACTCTCAGCTGTGGCATTGGAATGCTCGACATCAAACCGCGGAATTGCGGTTTAATCAATTGAGTCGATTGACATCAACAGCTGACATTGCCTCAAGCTCATGCAGTCGATCGTTTTGAACTGGGTCCACTCCAACATGTTGAGGGCCTCTCGCCCAAAAAACGTGGGGACCCGGCTGCGTGAATTCCAACTTTGAGGCGTCCCAATAGTAATAATAATAATAATAATAATACTAATAATAATAATAATAAATATAAATATTAAAAAAAGCCTCCTGGGCGCCTTTCTGCCTGCGCCGCTTCCAATGCGCTTCTGGTTTTTTCCTCGCAGAAGCGGAGGCGATTTCCGGGCTCGCAGTCCTCGGCATCGAAGAACTTCCGGCCCTGGCCAGGAGCAAAGCTTTTCGGTTTTTGAAACCCAACAAGGGACTCTTGGCGTTCCCTTTTTGGTCAAACAAAGGGGGGCTCCCTAGAAGTGAATCCAGGCTGCTGTTGGGCGGGTTTAGTCTTGATTTTGAGTGGGTGTGGGTTGGCTTGGAGCTGATTTGTGTTGGGTGGTTACTTTGGGTGTGGTGAAGTGAGTTTTGGTCTCGTTTACAATTGGAGCGTTGCCCCCAACCACCCAAACCAGCAGCAGCACTGCTAATACAAATCAGCTCCAAGCCAACCCAAACCCACTCAAAGTCAAGCCTAAACCCGCCCAACAGCAGCCTGGATGTCAGCCCTTCGCT
Source organism: Effrenium voratum (assembly GCA_963377175.1). Taxonomy (NCBI): domain Eukaryota; class Dinophyceae; order Suessiales; family Symbiodiniaceae; genus Effrenium; species Effrenium voratum. The sequence continues at coordinate 77,185 of CAUJNA010000505.1, read as the reverse complement.
TCGCCAGCATCAACCCCAAACGACCCCAAGACTCACCCGAGCAACTCCCAACTGCCACCCAATCAACCCCAGGTCCAAGTGATGCTGGTGACGCTGGGGATGTTGCCAGCCCTGCAGAAAACCAGTTCGAGGAAAACGCCAAGCTCTAGGGGAAAAAACACTGTTACATCATAGCACTCATACTCTCCCTGCCGGAGAGAATTATGTGCTGAAGGCCAAACGGACCGCGATCATGCTCTCCCTGCCTGATAACTCATTATGTGCTGAAGGCCAACGGAAGGCAATCATGGGGCTGATACACTCCCTGGCCTGGTGATTCATTATGTGAGGCCAACCGGACCTAGCAAAAACGGACCGTTTCCTCTTGGGATGTTTGTCGTTGACAGAATATACAGACATAGGGACCCCGGTTGTCCTTCTTGGTCCCAATGTTTGCCAAAAAGGAATTGTTTGCGGGAAACAACATGCTGCCACCTGGAAAGGTGTTCTTGCCACCCTCATGAAGATCTAAAGCCCCCCTAACTTAAACCAGCCACCCAATCAGAGCCAATAGGCAACCCCAGCGCCACGTAAGGCAGATGATGCCGAGGATGCGGCCAGCCAACCAACCAACCAACCAGCCCTGGTTTTGAAAAAACAGCTCTGGGAACAAGCCCCAGCCAAAAAAAACGCCCCAGAAAAAAAAGACCGGATAGTAAAAACACTATCTCCAAAAAGGAAACCCGATGTTCAAAACCACCAAACTTGGGAAATTCGGGGAACTCTTTTCTGGATGCTTGAAGGAAACCGAAAGGAACTCCTTTTCGTGTTTGTTGTTTTTGGGTATCCAAAACTGGGGGACCCCATTTTCTTGGGGAAACCAAAAGGAAACCACTTCTAGGAGTGAACTGGATTGGTTGACCTCCTGCAAGCACCCATGAGTTGAAACAGTGCGGAAAAGAAGGCCGGAGATCCCAGTTGGAAATCAACATCTTGCGGGGTAACATCAGACCCTTTGGTTCCCTTGAAAGCGGTTTCCGCTTCAACTCGCTTTGCGCGGTCCGAATATGCGGATACGCCTAGGACATGGTTCCCTGGTTGTCGTTGAACCCCTCCATTGTCAATAGATGAAGGCAACTTTGAGCGAACCCTGCTGACCATAGAGTTGCCCTCCGGACCCCAATGATGTTGGGATCTTACACAAACTGTCTCTCTCAGGGCTTGGCAGTTGAGGCCCAGGCAAGATTATGTGATTCCCCTGGTTGGCACGAGCCTGATTTTTGTGGGGCCCCCCTTCTCGTCCTTCCAAACCAACAGTAGCCCAAAAAAAAAAACATGTTGTCCGAAACCCGAAAGATTGGACGACCATCGAGAGACCCGCCTGCAGCTCTTCTGGCAGATAGCCCTGTGGGCAGCCCCTCGTGTAGCCCCCGGAGGGGTTGTAGAAGTAGCCCTCCCCGTAGCCCAGGCTCCTACGGCGACCCCGAACGGTCGGTCCGGTTTCGCGCGTCCTTCGGGCAGTTCTTCGAGCCTTGCCGCATCCAAGGCATGCAAGGACTGCCAAAAGAGATATCATTTCTTCCTTGGTTAAAGGGTGACATCAAGGAAAAAAAAGACATATCCACTCTCCACCAATTGTAGATGGGTAACAAGACAATGTGCAACAAGATATCGTTTCAGGTCGCTCAGACGTGACATGAGTGGCCTTTACAAAGAGTGCCCTTGTCCCTTGCGACGATACGTGCAAAAGGAGCCGACCGAATTGGCAGTTTTGACCTGGACGGTCCAGCTCGACAGCTAAGAGCAGAGGGAAACACTGAACAAGTTGTTATCTACATATGCGTATGTGTGTATACATATACATATACATATCTATATATAATATATGTATGTCGATACATGCCAAATATGTATGTTCGTGTGATGGGATATATGAGGGAGTATCGCCTCAGGAGTCATGTCAATTTTCCAGCACCCGTCCTCATCATTTTGGTGGGTGCATTGCGGATGTGCAGCGGCACTGCCGCATGGGGCTCGTCGATGCAAACCTTCCGGGCAGCTTCGTAGGCCTTGCGAGGCAGGGCTCCAGGCCGGAGGATGGTTCAACTACTTGCAGGTGCGAGAGGTAGGGAATGAGAAATGGAATGAACCGGACGGGGATTCCCTTGAAGGAAACCAAATGAGGGCTGGTTTTCTTGCGGTCATTCCCACTCATTCCCTGCTGAGCACCAGCAAGACTAGCATGGTGATAAAGGTTCATGGTGGCGATTCCACTGGGTAGTACTTTCTTTTTGCACACTGCTCATGCAGTTCTAAGTTTGAATTTGTCACCCTGTGGCGCACATCCGTTACATTGAGGATGGGTGTCCACCCATGTAACAATGTAGGTGTCTCATTTTTCCGGATACCCTGATTTGGTCCGATACTGCCCTAAGGAAAACTAAAGCGAAAACAGCCACCCGTTGTGTGGGCTTCCGAAGCCATTTTGGGACAAACTCGAATGTTTCCTCGAGAGCCCCCAAAGCTTTGGGGCAGGGAGCATGGAACCTCTTTTGGAAGGGAGTGTTTCAACAGATTTTTGGAATGCTCAAAAGGGGTATAATTGCTCAGCAGCCAGAACATGCACAGTCAAAAAAAGAGGTATCCGAGCTGAGTTGATGTAACAACAACACACATTCTTCCATGTAGCAAGCGTTTCAGCAACCGGCTGTTTCAGAAACCAGACTGTCACATTTGTGATACCAAAGTGGTTGACTACCACCGTCTCACGGGGATTCCCTTAGTACAGAAACTGGAAATCCCCTAATCCCACCCCACCCCACCCCAACTTTCCAAGTGGAAGGGGATTTCGGAGGATGTCGGGCTGGCTTCCTTTTGGCTTCCTTTGCAGCCAGCCTTCAAAAACAGACCTGTCACCACCAATTGGGGAAAACCTCTCGCCTCCCCTACATGCCCACCTCTCGCTCCCCAAAAAAAAGTGTGCCACGCGCCTTGTACACCGCACAGCTCTTCGGCGCCAGCGCCAGGTACACCACCAGCTGGGCGATGACCACTCCCGCCTTTTCGGACTGGATGGGGTAGGGGCTCAGGGCTGTTTAGCCAGTGATCCAAGCAGAACCACTGCAAAAATCGCCCCAAATGTTGCGAAAGTGTGAGATGACGCCTCTTCCGAGCAGGGTTGGTTGCAAAATGCGAGAACCAACCTCTGCTTGTCCTCCTGCCATATCCAATGATGAGGTTGCTTCTTTTGAATGCAGCCCGCGTCGAGAATTGGTTCACGGGCCGACGATTGTCGGTAGGGGCACCCGGGGGAGGGACTTGGCCTCCCCCCTTTAGCCCTGTTGGGCGGGTAGACCACCCCCGTGACTGTTCGTTCTGTTCCTTTCGGTTTTGTGTTTTCTCATGCTGATAGGGCGCACCCTGTTGCGGCCTGCGTGCTTGGCACAAACGCGTGCCTTTGGGAACTCCACGCGGAAAGCAACCAGAAGATGCCGGGAGGGAAGCAAGGGTCAGGCCCCTTGCTGCGGGTCGCTCCCCCTCTCTCTTGCTCTCTTTTTGAGGCTACCCGTTTGGGGGTTGGTTCGGGGGGTGTCCACATCCCTATTCTGATGGGCCATACCCATTTGAGTTGGTCTACCTGGTGTCATGGGGTTAAAGGGAAACGACCAGGAAAACCGGAATTCCAGACTTTCCCAATCCTATTTTGACGAGCCGAAACTATTTGGATTTTTGTCTTGAGATTCGGGAACCCCCCCCCCCATGCATGGACGCCTAGTCGCTTTTGCAGCGAACCCGAAAAACCAATCCCCCAAATCAAGGTTGCAAAACAGACCCCAAAGTGCCCATACGGAACCTCCCCGCTCCCCCCAAAACTAGTTGCTGCGTTCCTTAATCCCCCCCAAAAAGAACTTACATGTCTATCTTCTATACTGTGCGAATTCAAATCATTCATCAAATCTGTTGAATACGCAACATATCTCAATCAAAACAAACTATGAAATATTAACCCCCTCCCCCCCTCCCCCCACCCCCCCCCCCAAACTATAGACCCTAAGTGTCCACACGGCACCTCCCCCACCCAGTGGGTCCCCGTCCCAGACTCGGCTCCTCCGGCATGCCGATGGCATGGGTGGCCTGGTCCGCGGCCACAGCTTGCAGGAGGGCCGAGGGGTCGGCCAGCCTCGAAGGGAGTTGGTACCCCGTCTTTGTGGTGGGAACCCAAGTAAAAAGACGCCATTCGTCTATGTGTTGTGCTTAGTTGTTCTTTCTCTCTTCTTTTTGGGGGGGAGGCCGCGGGGGCCCATAAAAAGAGACAGACCCTAATATCAACAAAAAGAACAATTTGGGAGGGAAAGCCCCTTCAAAACCAAAAAGAAAGTGTTTGCTTCCAGGCTCGGCACCCTTGTAACCTTGGTTTAACGGGAACCCCGCCAAATTGACAGGACCCTCTCTACCCAGCGAAACCAAACTTATCATCAACTCTAACGAACTCAAAAACACGCAAAAGGCCAAACCCCACCCTAAACCAGCCCTAAAACCTACCACGTACGTGCGCACACACAGACAGACGTGCTTGCTCCCAAGTGTTCAGCAGGGCCCCCAACCATGCAAACAAAAAACAGTGTATTTTGCCAGCACGCCAAGCTCGCTGCGACGTGTGTGAGCACAAACAGCAAAGTCATTCAGGGACAACACTTGAAGGCGGATACCATGCAGAGCAAACTGCGACTTTGACGGAGCCGTCCACACAGCATAAACAACATGAAGCTAGTGCATGCCTCAGGGCAGCAACGGCTTGTAATCCTTGGCATCTGAATGGGAACAGAATCTGCACATATCCAGTATTGGCTACGACGACCACACCTCTCATCAGTCGAAGACATCATGAGAGGACATTCGCGGGCGCTTGCGGCATCTCCGACGCCCGGCTGGGAAATCAACGCAGGCACTCATTTTGCTTTTGTGGGTATGAGGGATGACCGCGTGACTTTCAGGGAGGAGAGCAAACACCACTGGCGTGAGTGTATCTCTTTCAAACAGAGCCTCGAACGGCTCACAGCAAAAAAAGAGTGATCACCGCGCGGAGTCTGGCCTGGCCAGCAAGATAGAATGTGTCTGGCAGCGGCCGTCTCAAGCTGCAAAGTGCCACACCGTTCTGGGAATGCCCAGATGGGTGTCAAAGCACTCTGCGCTGCGGTCAAGGCAACATTCTCATGATGCCATCTGCTGCAAACCTCATAACCGAGCAGCCAATGTCAAGCCAAAAAGGCAAAGAACAAACCGGAACTGAGCGCGAGAGCGCTGAGATGTGCCTCAGCCAGTTGCTCTGGCAGGCTCCGCAAAGTCCAGCTTCGTCACGCAGGGACTTGCCAGCTCGGTGTTCATCACTTGCTAAGCTGCACCGGCCCAACGGCTGCAACGGCTGCAACGGCTCCAACGGCTCCAACGGCTCTGCGCCTTGCTCAACTCCAGGAAGCACCCTCCTCATGATGCCATCTACTGCCATTCCTGGAAGCCATCACAAGCCTTGTTCCAAGCGGCCAGTGCCAGGGCAAAAAGCCATGGAAGAGCAGGCATCAAACGCAAAAGGTGTGAGCACACGCGCAAGCCAGCCGCACTGCTGGTCGCAGTACTGCGTCCAACACCCGCAGTCTCAAGCTGCAACTTGCCGCAACATTCTGGGCACGGCCAAACTAGATCGGCCCGACGTCTCCAACAGCCCCATGCTTTGCTCAACTCAAGGCAACATCATCCTTGTGACGCAATCATCGATTGCGAGGCCAACACAAACTTTGTTCCAAGCAGCCAATGCCAAGGCAAAAAGCCCGGGAAGAACATGCTGGGACGCTCAACGCGAGCACTGAGATGAGCCTCAGCCTTGCAAGTTGTTGCCTAGCAGGCTCCACAAAGTGGAACCTCGCAAAGCTCTAGCTACAGTAGCTACAGCCAGATTGGTTGGCGTCAACACCACTTGCTGATGGAAGAGTCACTGCACAGCACTGCCATCTAAGCAACGCCTGCGCCCGGTCAATTTAATATCAGCCTAACCCTGTTGATTACAATGCTTACCGAAGGTGCGACCTGCCAGCCACATGCGTGCGAGCCCAGCCACCAAGGCACATGCTAGACCAAGACTGCGTCAAACAATTGAACCCCGCGGCGCGCAAGCCTCGAAAGTGTATGGGCTGGAAAGTAACGACGCCAGCGTACGGCAATGAAGCAGACTCAAGCGGCGTGAGTACCTGCGCAAGCAAGTGCGCGGCTATTTGCGTCTGCCAATCACAGCAGTCTGGAGTGCAACTTGCCACGAAGCTCAGACCACGCCCAAGCCAAGCACGCCGCGCTTTACGCTCCAAGTCATGCCATCTGCTGCTACTCCTGGAAGCCAACATAAACCTCGTTCCAAGCGGGCAATGTTAAGGCAAAAAGCTGTGCAAGAACAAACCGGAATGCTCCAGTACGTGAGGGCCGAAATGAGCCTCAGCGAAAGCTGCTTGGCTGACATGCTCCGCAAAGCCTAGCTTCAGTATCGCGCGGCAGGGACTTCACAAGGAACCACAGCCAGGTGGGTTGGCTTCACTTCCATCCGAGCAGGGCCTGTGCCCTGTCAATTCAACCCGAGGCCTGGCTGTTGATTACAAATATTGCCAAACGCGCAACCTCTTGCCAGCTACATTGATGCCAGTCCCTCCACAAAAGCTAATGCTGGAGCAAGACTGCATCATGCACATGAACCCCAGCGCGCCAGACTTGAAAGCGTATGAGCTAGAACGTAACGATGCTGGAGGCATCAAGTGCGAAACTGTGAGCACATGCGCAAGCCAGCAGCACTGCGGCCAGCAGCACTGCGTCTGCCGTCTGCCAGCCGCAGCAGTCTCAGGCCGCAATGCGCCGCAAAGTTTTGGGCAGGGCCACACTGGATCGGTCCAACGGCTGCAACGGAGCTGTGATTTGCTCAACTCAAGGCAACATCCTCCTCGTGATGACATTTACCGCTACTCCTGGAAGCCAAGAGAAACCTCATGCCAAGTAGCCAATATTGCGGCAGAAAGGTCTGGAAAAGCACGCTAGATGCTGAAGCGCGCCAGCACTGAAATGAGTCTCAGCCTAGCAATCTGTTTGGCTGGCAGGCTCCACAAATCTTTCATGCTGGAACTTCACAAGGTACCACATGGCGCCGCTCGTGTCAAGCATGCCTCCTGCGCAGCATTTCTGACTCGACTTGTTGATTCGAAGCTTACCACAAGCGCAACCTCTTGCGAGCTACCTCGACGCGCCAGCCGCTGAAGCAAAGGCAAGAAGCCAGACAAATAACATCCACGTGGCACGACTTGAAAGCAAATGCGCTGGAAAAATATGCTGCTAGCGGTGCTGCAAGGCAAGGCATCAAGCGCAAAACTGTGAGCGCATGTGCAACACAGCAGCACTGCGTCCGCTAACCACTGCAGCTTTCTCAAGCCGCAACTTGCCACAAGTTGCTGGACATGGCCAAGTCGGATCGGTCCAACGGCTCCCACGGCCCGGTCCTTTGCTCAACTCAAGGCGGCGTCATGCGACGTCCTTAAAGCCATCTACTGCAAACATCATTCCAGGCAGTCAATGGCAAGGCAAAATATGGAGAATTTTACTGGGATGGTCAAGTGCGCGAGCGCTGAGATGACCCTCAGCCTTGAAGCTGCTTGGCTGGCAGGCTCCACAAAGCTTCGCTTCAACATCGTCCAACTGGGACTTCAAGGTCGGGCTCTACAAAACTTGCTGATCAAAGCGTCATTGCAAAGCACCGCGCCATTCTAACAGCGTCTGCGTCCCGTCAATTTCAGCCAGGGCCTGGTTGCTGACTAAGCAGTTTCCCAAAAGCTGGTTCCAAGCGCTCTGCGCTTTTGTCGAGTCAAGGAAACATGACACTCCTTGTGATAGAAAAACTGACTGGCGCTCAAGTGCGTGAGCGCTGAAATGAGCCGCGCTGCCAGCGCTGCAAGGCTGCAGCCTCAAGAGGCGTGAGCACATGCGCATGCCAGAAATGTTGCACCTGCCAACCACAGCAGAAATGCGAAGTTGAAAGGACACGACCTACACGGCAAGCGTCAGGGCAAACCCCCACCCGCACTAGTCGTCTTCGAGCATACCCGTGAGCTTACTCTTTATTTCTAGTAGGACCGTTCTACAGACAATGGAAGCTTCTGCTGCGCCTGCGGGTGATCTAGACGACAATCATCTATCATGATGCTAGCTCGAATGAAGGTCATTCGTTTCTCTGATCAACCCGTGACGCTGCCAGCCCGCCGGCGCTTACTGACGCGCTGAAAGGCATGCTCAAGGTCGTAGGATGCTGCTGCCAGAGGGAACCTCTTTTTCCAAAGAAACGGTTGTGAAGTCCGACTCAAGATCGTCACTGAGTGACGGCAGATTTACTCCTGCCACTGCACCAAGTGAATGTTCGGCACACCTAGTTGCTTGCAACCCAGGCGCCGGGCAAGCATGTCCTGAAGCTATACAAATGTGCTTATTGTGCAATCATAGAAAAGGTTTGGCTGCACTGTGGCTCGTTGGGCCTCAAGGCATAGCATGTCTGAACGGCAAAGGCTAATACCCTTCATCGGCTCGAGCCAAACCTCTCAATCAAAGATCGTGTTGTGTTTCTCTATTTTGTTTGCACTGCTAAACTTGGCACTTCTCGCACATGTTGAGGGAACTGTTGCCGTTGCCGCGTTGCCTTCTTGTTGCCTACCAAAAAAAATAACTGGCCTCTCAACCTCAGCACGGCACGCAAAGCTCGAATCCCAATTTTTGGAGGGCGTTGCGAGCCTGGCAACCAGTCTGAGCTACCACTAACAGTTGCAAAAACTCCTGTCCACGTTAAAAATATAGATTCAAGCGTTACCTGCTAGGGACCCAGGTAACCAAGTGACCGTTAAGTGGGAGCGCTCAGCAGCTGAACCATTTTGAGCCTCCATACTGCAATGCAGCCACATGATGTTAAACATGAACAATACCCCTTGCAATTCAACACCCCCTCTGCGTTCAAATGGGGCCTTGGACGAAGCACCGAACAACTTCACGCAAAAGGAAATGGAAAAGGGCTCCAAACAGTGTGGGGGCCGAAAGGTGAGCTGCACCTTGTGACAGTCTTTGAACGTCATGGGAACATGCAAACTTGTGGATCGACCATCCAAGCGGATGTTGTCAGTGGTCATCGGTGCTGCCTCGTGGATCTGATCAGCTTTCCCACCACCTGCGATTGGATCGGTCAGTTAGGTCATCTCCGGGCTCTCTCTCTCCTCGCGGAGTTCGTTTTGCGGCAGTCGCTCTTTGAGTCCTCCACTTCCTCCTGCAAAAAGACGTCTATGTAATGCTCGTCGGCTTGCTCTTTGAAGTACCGTTGGGCATCAGCATTTTCGATGGCCAGTTGAAACTTCTCTCTTTGCCTCTCAACTTCCGCTGTACATGCGATGCGGCTTGGGCAGCGAAGCCAACCTCACGACCGAGCTTCGATCATCACAACTCCTAGCGAAGCGCATGTTCATATTCACGAACATTACGCGCCTGTTTCGCATGGAGTGCCTCAGCAGGCATCATTCCCGAATGCAAACACTGCTGCGTCGCTCTTGCTGTAGGGAACTAAGTAACTTCCAACTTTGATGCGCGTAGCACGCGCGTCTGTCTGCGCACCGCTGCTAGTGGCATTCACTGGCAACGGATTGCTTCCGTCTACGGGCACTGACGTTCCATCCCGAGGCAACATGTTCATGACTATATTAAGCTAGCGCCTCCGGCTGACAACCGACAGATTCAAGGGTCACCTGTGTTTGGGGCCCAACAAGCTGCTCAACCTTCAGCACATGGGCGGAAGCCACCCGGACCTGAGCCAGTCTCTTTGTTTTCGGTGTAAGTGGCGAGTTTTGGCCATGGTTAGGATAAGTTGGGATTCTAACTGGAGCTGAAGGCAACGAAGCCCCACACCGCCCAAGGGTAGTGCATCATTCTTTGCGAAGCGCTGCAAGATTGGCTTCACAATGTGCCAGGCGCCATTTTCCCCTTTGAAAACGACACACAACAACACAGATTCATTTAAGCTCCACATGGTTCAACAGCAAAAACCATCGCCAATGGAAACGTCAGCTCTGTTTTGACCAGATCTCCACTCATATGCCAAACGTAAGCTCCCTGCATGAACCCAAAAGACATTCAGAAGCAGAACATAGACAGGAAGCGCGCTTGCCACTCAAAGTTTCTTGAATCGCCGGAACTCCGAACCCCGAACCGCCCATTTAGGCGGCCCAGCCCAGGCACCCCACATCCTCTGAGGCGAAGCGGATGAGGCGCCGGGTCAGGTACCGCGGCTCCTCCCCAGCCGTCAACATCCTGCGCGAAAGGACGGCCAAAAATACCGCTGGGTACGGTCAGAGGGAAAAAATGCCCCAAATGCTGAAACCCCCCTTTTGGATCCCCCTTTGAAGCAACCTGAAAAGGGGTACCCTCAAACTTAGAAACACGCGCACACACACACACACACACACCAACACGTGGTACCCCTTCCTTGAGATTTGATCATCTGGAGGCCAAAGGAGCAAGCCCCCCTCCAACCCCAGCCGAGGATCCTCGTGGCGTAGTACAGCGCCCCGTCCGCGCATCCGCCGCGCAGGCTCTTGTGCAACGCACTGATCAGGTCGTAATGAAAGTCCCCGTTTCGATCGTAGAGCGCCCGCTTTTGGACCGCCGCACGGACGGCGTCTGCATCAATCCTTCCAAAAAATGGGCGGCCTACTACACCTGAAACGCAAAAATCCCGTCCGCCACTACTTTGGTAGGGGGCAAAGATGTAGCTCAGATGTCTGTTCTCCATTTTCTGGTCGCCATTTGTTGACAAGGAGAGGTGAGAACCAATACCGCTAGGAGTCAATTATTTTCCACCCACCACCACCACCACCACCACCACCTGTAAAGGGCAAATATGTAAGATGGTGCCAATCGTGATCACCACTTGCAACGTACAAGTCCGCAGAGAAAAAACGATTGGTAGCCAACAACGGTACAGGTACCCCAGGAAAAACTGTGAACAAACATCACTGACTCAATACACAAAACGTGTTCACCGCTTGCACAAACAGTCAAACAACAGCAACGAACAACAACTGAACATGTAATCACAACTGGAACAACAACAATAGAGTTGCCCGAGAAGAAAAATAATGAGCACGACCAAAACCATCACCAAACTCTCCAAAGGCACCTCCCAAAACCAAAAACCCGAAACGGCCCAGCCAAACAGCTCATCTCTTCCTTTCTCCATCAAGTAAAAAGCAGCAGAGGCACCCCTCACCCAACCGACTTTTGTTTGGCCAACAGCTCCCTGATACCCCTCAAGTCAAACAGCAGAGGCACCCCTCAGTACCCAACCAATTTGTTCTATCCCTTCCTTTCTCTCTCAAGTAAAAAGCAGCAGGGGCACCCCCAAGCCCCAAGGATTTCTTTGAGCCCAGCCGCCCGCCCGAGGTCATGTTGGCCGCCAGCTCCAAGGCGTTCAGCGCCACCCGCGCGTCGCCGTCCGCGGCGCTGGCCAGTAGCTGCCGCGCCTCGGCGCTCACCTCGCGGCCGCTCAGCGCCGCGTCGGCGCGCGCGGCGCGGTCCAAGACGCGCTCCAGCGCCTCGGGTTGGGTGGACGTGGGAAACGTGCTGTGGATGGAAGAAAACAAAGAAGAAAAAACACATCTAAGAAACCCTTGAATGATGATTGCCCTGTAAATACCACAAAACCATGGTTTCCCGTTGTTTCTTAGGTGGTGCAGGATTTCGTCCATCCACGGTAGAAAAATAGGCGTGGCTCAAAACGTTGCCAGGGGACTGCAGGTCTTGGTCTCTTTGCTTATATTTACCAGGGCAACTCATTTTGGGCTTCTATTTCTGAGCCACACCCAAATAGAGGGATACTGTACGGAGATAGAGGGAAACTATAGGGAAACTATACAGAAGCTATGAGGGGGTTGCCTATGCCAAAAAGCTTGACTGATTGCCTTTGGCCCCCCATCAATCGGAGTATTCCTGACCGTGGGTTCAAAGTGCCCTTTCGAGTGGTTGCGTCAGCAGGTTCCTTGTGAAAACCCCCCCTCCTCCCCCCCCTCCTCGCCCCCCCTCCCGGACCCCCCCACCCCACAACCCACCCCCCCCCCAGCGACCACCGCTGGAAGACCCAAGCGGAAAAGCAGCGAGGAATCGATCGCCTCGGCGGAGAGCTTGCCGAAGACCACCAGGCGGCACCGGGAGAGGATGGCGTTGTTCAGCGAGAAGGAGGGGTTCCTGACTCCAAACTGAAAAACACCCGGGGATGCGAAAGATCGGTCTGGAAAAATTAGGAACAAGAACACGTGTTCTTTTGGTTTGCCTTCAAGTAAATTCAAGATTATGGACTATTTAGCACCAAGCACCCAGCACCAAAGGGCAATGTTCAGCCACCAACTACCAACCACTAAAAGGAATCTGAAAAGGAAACTGAAAAAGGGACATGGGTTCCTTTTCTGTCCAATCACGAAAACAAAGAGAAACTTTGCTAAAATTGGCCGAGAAAAGAAAACAATGCCAGCCAGAAGGAAACTGAAGCAGGGAATGGAAAAAGGCTCGCGAAATATTCTGTCTCAACTAAAACCGGCCAAGGTGATGTGTAAACCACCCAAGTCCAAATCATCCTGAAGGAGGGGAAAGGAAACTCAAACAAATAAGGTATTCTCAAAGCAACACAAAGGAAACATCACCTCAAGTAGAACTCCAAGAAATTGAAGTTTCAACCACAAAACAAATAGGAAAAATCTAGATGACCTGCACAACGGCTGGCTGCCTCCCCAAATTAATCCTGGAGGGCTTCTCCGTGGTGGCCCCGATGAGCGTGATGGTGCCCTTCTCACAGTCCAGCAGCAAAGCATCTTGCTGCGCCTTGGACCACCGGTGGATCTCGTCCACGAACAGAATGGTCCTCCGGCCAGGCGCCAGCGACAAACCGAAGAACTGTTCCTGGTGCCTGGTTCCACAAAGAGGCTGTTCCGCCAAAAATGTTTTCAACCGCCAGCCATGGTGAGCCAGACACATACAACCGACGATTCCAGGGGCTGAGAAACATCAAAGGCAGGGGAGGGTGTTGGGAAGGGGTGGTTGGTGGGGCGCTATGGTGTCCTGTGCGAGGGTTGAGAAACATCAAAGGAGGGTGTTGGGTTCCCTGTGGGTTGATTCCAGCTATTATTTTCAAGCATAAAAACACAAGAAACTCCCATTTCCCCTTGGTAGTGTGTGATGTTTTTGTTGGAGAAAAAACAAAGATCTCTGGAAAGCAGGGGGAAGTTCCCCCCGGGAACCGTGGCCGCTTTTCAAGGACAAGCATGGGCCGATGGTTAAGCAAACATGATGAGCTGAGCCCAAGACTCAAGGAGGTTTGGCTCAAGCACGGTCTTGAATGATTTGATACCACGTACTGCAACCCCCATTCCTCCAGACAGTGGAACCAAGGATTTTGTGAGGTTGGACCCTACGTCACCAAGCAATTGCTAGAACTCTTGGGTAGATTCGGCGAAAGAAATTTGCAGAAACATGTTTTTGCAGAGGCACGATCAAGCCTGGCATCAGAGAGCCTTCCCAAAACCATGTCAAGAAACACATGAATTTCTTGTCGCGCCTATTTGTCTGTGGTGCGAGCACTGTCCCCACAAAGTTTCGACTATCTGAAATTTGATTGTGTTTGCGCTCCCGATTCCCACACCAAGCGTGGTCCCAGTCCGAAAATACTCGCAAGCTTTCCCAAAAGATACATCCCATATAAATCACACGCTTTCACCAGATCCCCTCAATCAGCTGTTAAACGCAATTTGTAACAGGCCAAAACCAATCCTCCCACACAACCCTGTGCCCTCAAAACCACCCTCCCCCCCCCACACAAAAAACAGATAAAGCAAACGAAGAAACCAAACGGGCGAGTTCTAATTCGGCTTTCTGGGTGCCTGTAAATGCCCCGCTCACTAGCCAGTTTTCAGGGGCCGACAGGTGCAAGGATCGAAGGATCGGGGTCGCCTCTGGCCCCCCAGCTGCTTCTTGCCGGAAGCCCGCGCCAGTTCCTCCCTGAGCTCTTGCACCCCTGCCTTGGGTTTGAGGGCTGAGGGGAGAGGGGGGGGGGGGGGTTCAGGGAATCAACGGAACGGGGGGGGTTGGGAATCCGGACGATGCCCTAAAAGGAGCATCTACTCCTATCTTTCAATCAAGCCAACAGGAAAGCTGGCAGTGTGGTTGAATTTTAGAGCAAGTCCCCATGTCCCGAACCCCAATGGGCCATAGACGAATCAGACATGTTTTGCCCAAACCTCATCCGGGTTCAAACAATTGTTACAATCATTAAACACATCTCGGGAAATGCCTGGGCATACCTGACATTGTAAAGGTCGGCCTGTATTTGAGGGGGGTGATGCAGGCCATCCGAAAAGCCGACTGTCTCAAAGAAAATGGAATCCCGGCGAACTGACATAAAGGTTCGAAACCCGACTAAAGGACATAAAGGTCATATGGGAAATCCCGAAGATATGTGGCTTGCCTTTGGAAGCTTCCGCTTAAGCAACCCAAAGACAGGCATACCTCAAATGAAGAACAAAAGGAAACGTCCGGAAACTTACACTCAGGAGCTACCTTTTCTAGACACAACCAAAGAGATATGCAATCTGCTGGAAAAGAGATGTCTCAAAAACATGAGTTATAGCCCACCAAAGCCATTGTTGTAAGTCTACTAACTTGGTCAAATGTTCTTACAAACCTGTATGGCTACGTATGACTCTTCAATAGAAAACCACCTCAAAACTGATTGATTGGTGGACACCATTCCCCACTATGATGTCCATCAAAGGGTCCGGGAGCCATTCAAAATTAGACTCATACGGTTCTCTCAAAATAGGGGAGACCTGCAAAATCGTGGTTTGAGTTTTGGTTTCCCCTACAAACAAAAAACACAACCAAACAAGGGCCCTACAAAACCTTTCGCTTAGCAGGGGGTTGGACCCCCGGCAGTCGTCCCAATAACGAGCCTGTGAATAATAACAAACTAATAATATTAATAGTAGTAATAATAATAATATTAGTAACAGTAGCAGTAATAATGACAATGATAACAACAATAAGAATAGTATTAGTGATAGTGATGATAATGAAAATAGAAATAATAATGAGAACAACACTAAGAATCATAATAGTTATAGTGATAATAGTGATTATGATAATAATAATAGTACTAATAATAATAGTGATGAGAACAACACTAAAAATAACAATAGTGATAGTGATAATAGTGATTGTAATAACCGTCATAACAATACTAATAATATTAATACTAACAGTAATAATACTAATAGCAATGACAACAACAAGAAGAAAATTGATCGTGCTAGTGATAATAGTGATAATGGTAGCTACAAAAATGTTACTGAACATAATAATGAGCTAATATAAATAGCAGTAACAATAATAATCATCAATAATAATCGACACCCAGAGGGCAGCATTCCCCGCCTGCCTTGGCCGCCGACAAGGCCCGGAAGGCGCTCTTGGTGCTGAATGCCACGCAGTGGGCGAAGGAGGTCTTCCCGCATCCCGGGGGGCCCCACAAAATCAGCGAGGGCACCCGGTCCTCCCGCACCGCCTGCGCCAGCTAAGCGATCGATCGCTAGGCGGCGGGCGAAAAACCAGGATACCGTTCCATGCGATTTGGCCCCCGAAAAGCGTGCTTTGACCATTCCTGGTCTACCAAGTAACCTGCCTTCTCAGGTAAGAACCAGGCTTGGTTGCAAATTAGTTTAAGCCAACAGACTTCCGCCTACGGGAAAGCAAGAGGAGGTTGCCGCCGCCACAAGCGCCCGGAGAAGCACTGAGTGAGATGCCAACAAAGCGCGCCGGCTTTCTTTCAGCCCTACGAACCTTCAAGCACCCCAAGTTTTGATGGGCGCAGGCGCTTGAGCCGACTTGTTTCTCCGCCAGGGGTGACTGGAATTAGCGACCTACACCAGAGGAGACATGTTGAGACAAAGATCGCTGAACACATCAAGAGGCTGGCCCAACCGTACTTGAGTTTAGAGGGAAACCTCCTGGAGGTCTGGACCGCTTTATTTCCAACCCAAACCGTGGTTCGAAAACCAAACGATTCATCCATTCGTCCATGTACCCGTTTCTCAGTTCATGTCGTATATAATAAAGTATACATATGTTGACATGAATAATACTTAAACGTGCTGTAGACATGTTTTCCCCCATGTTTGATACGTACGACGTATTCAAACATTTTTGTGACGCTTAGAACAAACGCAAACAACGAGCGAACAAGTTTTGAACGTGCCGCACCTGGGCCACCACCTGGCCCAAGGCCTCGTCCTGGCCCAACAGCTCGTCCAGGCTCCGGGGGCGCATGCGCTCCGCCAAGGGAGAAGCCCCGCTCGGCTCGCCGCCCGCCTCTGGGGCTCTGGGGGTGGGGCGGCTGAAAGGAAAAACCGAACGAGGCGGTTTGAAGAAAGGCAGAGAAAGAATGCGGGTTGAAAGGTGCTCTTTTGCAATAGCCGGGCGTGGTTTGGATATGCTGAACCCTGTTTTGTGTAGGGCTATAAAACCAAAAAATGTGAAGGGCTTTAGAGTCCCAAAACGGCACCTAACGACGAAAGAGACATCTGAGCACCCCTGGCGGCCTTCGGCTTGGCTGCCGTCGACGTCGACGCCGTCGACCCGCGAGGCCTTTTCGAGTCGAAGTCCAGAACGCCGGACGCGCCTCTCTTGGACGCGGATGGCGCGGACGGGGCCGCGGGAACCGCCGACTTTTGATCGTAGTACAAGTTCACAGCGCCGGCGACGTCGTCATTGACTTTGGCCAACAGCTGCTTCAGCTGATCAGTGTCCACCGGGTCGCCCAGAATGGCGCGCAGCGCTTGCAAAGCGTCGCCCATGCCGAAGCTTTGCTGGGCTTCTCTTTCCGAAAAATGGAACGAAATGAAGGGCACCACACCCATGGGACTCCCCTTTCAAGTGCCCGTTGATTCTTTCTGGGGGCAGGCAAAACGTCCAGTGTGGTAAAATAGGAGTTGGATCACCGAGTTGGTTGTTGTCCCTTTGGTGTTCCTTTAAAGCCAGCCCCAACAGGATACCTTCAAAAACAAACACGATATGTGTCAAACTGGGCAACGCAGAAACTACAGTGGGCTTATGTTCCTGTTGGACCAGCCTTAAAACCGGGTGCCGAGACACAAAGATGGCCGGCCGCACGATCGCCCATCTGGCGCAAGCCAGGGTTGGGCCACCCCCTGGTTTCCGTTTGTCTAGACTCCCATTGTTTCAAGAGAACCTCATTTCTTGGTTTCCCTGAAGACAACCAGGCGTCGGTTGTGTCCCATGTCGCCCGAGGGGCGGAAGCTGTTCGGGCGAGTCGATCTCAGACGCGGCGGTGCGCATCCGATGGCACGCAAGAGACGTGATTTGCTGCGCGTCTGGGCACCCCGGCGTCCAGAACCACCTTGGCCTGGCAGAGGATTTGGGTTCCGGGCTGGTTTTCCTGTTGGCTTCCTGTTGAAACCGCGACAAAAAGGGTGGTGATGTTTAAAAACCACCAAAAAAGGCAAAGATGGGGGTTTCTCACATAGGAATCGGTCGCAAAAAGTGGTTGCTTCTGTGCGGTGTCCCTCTAAATACCAAACAAAAAGGGTCCACCATTGGAGGAACTCCTAGGAAGCCTCTCTCTCTCTCTCTCTCAGAGGGTGCATCTGGGTGTGCATGCCAATGGCACCTCCAAACAGCCCTAGAACAAAGCACCCGTTACAAGACATATCTGATCCATTTTGTCTATGCCTGGTAATGGATATGTGCTCAACCAGGCCCCCCTCCAACGAATGGCTTTTTACCAGCGTTCCTCAACAACCACACCAACTGGTTGGGAGGGGTGTCCCTCACTTTCACGTGTGCCATGGTCAAACTCCTTGTAAAAGTCATCGTCACGTCGCCTTCACTAGAAATACTTGCATTCCCCAAAGCATTGACACCTGCCCCTAGTCAAGCCAAGTCAAAAGACGCTTCGCCCATGGCGCACATGAGCCAATGCCATTGTTCATTGTGTGCTCCTTTGTCGCAGGAATTTGACAAGCGACTCGCATTGTCCAATGATAACTTGCTGAGTGCAAGTTATGTCATTCATGTATCTGTGCTTCATGACGGAACAGTTTGACCGGTACCCCATGGAGTATGCCTCAAAGTAAGGGCCCTCCCAAACAGTTGGTTTGATTTTGTCTTCCCTTTTAAAACCACCCCCCAAAACGGGGCACCCTAAAAACGCATAAACCCCAGGTCATCGAAAAATCGGGCACCCCCAAGCTGGTACAGGTGTCCTTGTTTCCTTTGCAGCTGCGCAGGCGTTTCCCCGCACTCGAGTGTTTCAGGCCAGGCGCATGGAAGCCGGACACCAGCACCGACAGAGCTGGAGATGGCAGGACCTACCCCCGGCGACTCCGGGCACTCCGGGGGCGGGGTTTCCGGGGCCCGGGGGAACCAACGAAGTGGAGGCTCAACCCACAACATCAGTGGGGAATAGCCATGGCTTCGAGCTTTCGAAGCCGCGGGTGAAAGGGGATTGGCCTCTGAAAAACTATGACGCGCCTTATCAGGGTTGCACCAACCGCATCTGTGGGCATGTTGAAAATTTCAACACCCAATTGGTTCAACAAACTCCTCTTATATAGTTCCTCAGTTCCTCATTTTTAAGGGGCACCGAGTTGTCCGGTGGCTTGCACCAATTCGCCCAACCACCATGCCATGGACAGTTGAAGACAATTTTGCAGCAGCAACCTTGAAAAAACACACGGTACCCCAAGCCAGCATTCTGCGTCCACCGTCCTGCAAGCAGCCTGCTGGTTCTCACAAATGTCCTGGTGAAACTATCGGGGACAAGACTTGAATACGTGGCAAAATACAGGGACCTACATCTTGGTGGTGTTCCTCTTGGTTTCCGTTTAAACCAACCTGAGAGGGTGGTAACCTCAAAATATACAAACCCACTTTGTTGGGCACTGGGTCCATGCATCCTCGCCTCTGGATACGTCCGCTTCATCCGGAGGCAAGCCGACCTACTTGCTCGCAAAGCAAGAGAGGCGTAACATTTGCATCCCAGGCCAGTGTTCCCTGAAGGATGCAAAAATTAGTGAGAAACTGAGCGAGTTCCCGACTGTGGTTTCCTTTTTTGGATGGCGTGAAAGGGGCTCCCCATTTGTCAAACAGGCCCACCTTCTCACACTATTGAAGAGGGACCAAACCTGGAGTCCTTGCCAAATGGGCTCATTACTCAGAAATTCGAACTGCAAACAAAGGGAATTATTATTCGGACACCTGCGACAGGAGGCCCCAAAAGCCCAACTAACCTCCCCATACTGAACCTGGCTGAAGGCTCCTGGAAGACAAATTTTCCTGTAGTGACCTTCGGGTGGGTTCCGAAGGTACCGCTATCAAGCCCCACTGACCGCGGAGCCGAGTTTCAGCCCTCCGCCTTCCGCAGCCCTTCTAAGAGCAAGGCAAGCGCTGCATCCACGGATGCACCCGCGGGGAGAGCAAAGCAATCATCACCTGCGGCGCGCACACCTCCTCCACGCGCGGAATTTTACATGAGACACGTGGTGTTGGTCCACCGTAGGAAAAGTATGTACTCTTCCCCTGCTGCACATGAGCAACAATAGAGTTCCCGCCCCAGATTGTGAACAAGTGGAAATGTGTGACGCACTTCTTGCAAGAGCTATCCTCTCGCAATCTAACATGGAAGCTCCCAGGACCGCAGGCCCCATGCTTCATGTTTGCTTCCCAGATTCTTCAATTGATCGGCTTCGAAACAAACTTCAAACCACGGGTTTCCAACATCCAAACCACCAACCAGGGACAAGGCAAAAAGCTCCGGGGGAAAAAACAGAGGCTCCGCAACTCACGCCCCCCCCCCCCCGGGGTTCAAAAAAAGCTCAACCCAAATTCAAGAAATACGCCCAGGCGATATCCCCAACAGCAACCCCGGCACCCTTCCGCCTATCGACCCCAAAGCTTTCAACTGTGGGTTTAAAGAAAACACCCAAGCCACTAACTGGTGAACCCAACCTTTTTGGTGAACCCAAGGTTCATGGGGGCTTGGGGGGGAAGGAAGGGGAGGGGGAGGGAGCCCAAATAAGCCCTTCTTAAGCCCTCAATAAGCCCTTATTTCGGGCCTTGCTCCCTCCCCCCTCCCCTCCCTCCCCCCCAGCCCCCATGAAAGGTGAACCCAAGGAACCCGCCTGGCAGGTGACCTGAAAGGCGGTCTCCAGAGTCTCGAAGGGCCGCTTCAAGCGGTGCGGCCTCTGGACCGACGCGAGGCACGCGCTGGGCACGAGAAAAAAGAAGAGAAGAAAGAAAGAAGGAAAGAAGGAAAGAAGGAAAGAAGGAAAGAAGGAAAGAAGGAAAGAAGGAAAGAAGGAAAGAAGGAAAGAAGGAACAAACAAAACAAAAATCCCGAGGAGTATGCCCAACAGCCCCGAGACAACTCCTTGTGGATCTTCGTAGGGGAGCCCCATTCTGAGACCCGCAAAAGATGTCCTCCAGGTTATCCTTGAGAAGGCCATCATCTTAACATGTGCCAACCAACCTCTCCCCTTGAAAAGCTGCTTTCCATCTTGGCCTACCGTTGCTACAACAACCTCTCCCTCAACTGAACCAAGGAAGCAGTAGAACAAGGACCGGAACATATCACTCGTAGAATGTCATCAACCGCAGTCACAAACTGCTTGTTCTTAGCCGGCAATATGGGAATGAACCTTCTAACCCTACAAAACCCTAATAGTGTTTGCTTAAGTGTCATTCCAGCTACAGTAAGAACGAGCAAGCTGAAAAAGACCGCTAACATGGATGGTTGCCGAAGTCTATGCCCTCCAATTCCACAGAAAGAGTCTTTTTG
Organism: Effrenium voratum; assembly: GCA_963377175.1. Classification (NCBI taxonomy): domain Eukaryota; class Dinophyceae; order Suessiales; family Symbiodiniaceae; genus Effrenium; species Effrenium voratum. The sequence goes on along the minus strand of CAUJNA010000505.1, from coordinate 56,259 downwards.
AGAATGCTACACACAAAGCGATCGGATTCCCAATCCTCTTAAGTCGTATCCCACCTCCAGAAGAGCAACTCAACTTGAACCACCCCTTTCCAAAAAAAAACAAGAGGACAGCAATCTTGGGCTTCCCTTACTTGAGACAACACCCATGACGCTTCAGCCTCCCTCCAATTGGTGGTTTGGATTGGTGGTTTGGTGGCTAGGGAGGGGTTTCCCTTTTACCCTCTACAAGAACCAGGGGTTCAAATCCCACCACCAATCCAAGCCACCAGTTAAGGGGAACCTGACATGTTTGGGCCCCAGGCTTTTGCACCGCACGCACCGCCTGGCGAATTCGGCTTCGCTGAGACCCGAGAAAGTCGGGTGCCTCGCACGGGGGCCCCAAAAAACCGCCCAGTGGACGGAAGTGGATGGCCAAAATTCCAATTCCGGTTTTCCACTGTTCTTGCCATTTCCATTTTGGAACTGTTGCGGAACTGGACCATTTCCAATTGCGGAAGTGTTCTTTGCCACAAAATGGTCCAGTCCCAAAAAGCGACGAAAGTCGACTGATTGAAAGTGAGTCTTCGGGGACCCTTTGCCAAGCATCATGTGCATGGGGATCTATGTCCACCAAAGATTGTGTAGCGGGTTCTCTCTTTTTTTAGGTTTATGGTTCATAAGTCTTATGATTGTCAAGGGGCACGACCCCTAATGGTGGAAACACCCAAAAGGGTCCCGACATAGACCTGTTTTCCTTTCCAGGAGTTTTCAGGCCAATGAGGATCCCTGGTCCCTGACAACCATATTGCAGGAGTAAGCTCTTTAGTTTTGCATCTTTTTGTCTTTTGGACCCCCAAAATGGCGGTTTCCCCTTGGGTTTCCATGTTTAAAACCACCAAAGAAAAGCCGGGCTCCCCAAAACAAGAATGGGCTTTTTGGCGGAGGCGATACGGCGCCGCAAACAAGCTCACGCCCGAAACCGCTCTCCCACAAGCTGACGTCAACCTGACCCATTTATGTAAAGCCGCAACATGCCGACACCTGAAGCGCGAAATGGCTAAAACCGGTGAGGATATTGAGTTTCTAGAATCTAGAACCCTAATGGCCTCATGATGCCATACCAGCCTCATTCTACTTCCCATTAGTAGTAGAACCCGTTGACATGCTCGATGCATTTATGGAGATCCCCAAAATTGGGGGATCTTTTGGGGGGAAGCACCCTTTTCTCAAATAAGCAGCGCCAACAAATGACATTGATTGTACAGGTTTGTATAGGCCAACTACCTACTCTGCGCTGGTTCTTGTTGTGCACAACATTACCCTCTCATGGTAACCAACCCCCCCAACCCCCCCCCCACCTCCCCCCCCCCACCCGCCCGAAATGTGAACACTTGAAGGGGCCCAGTCAAGTGCCCGGCGGTTTCGGGCCATCGAAATCCATCGTCTTCCCCTCCTCCAAGTCACAGGACTGGCGGTGCTGCCGAATCAGCCTCGCGCGGTTGAGCGGGTCCGTGCGCCCGCTTTGAGTTTTCGGCGGCTTCAGCGGAAAGCCCAGGAGAAACGGCTTTGCGCGACTTTCTTTACAGGACCTTGGAAAAATATGGTTGTCCATTAGGTGTCTCTTTGAAGCTAGCTCAAAACAGGGTACCCTCAAAAGAAGACACGCCCAAATTTCAACCCAGATTCCAAAAGGACTCTGAACAGATACATGAGTCGTAACCAAAAGCTGGAATTGCATGGTCGACACAAAATGCAAACAGTTAAAGGGCGGATATCCACACGTGTTGATTTTGCTTCGACCGTCCCCTGACCTTCTTCTACCCGACTTGGTTTTCATTGTGGTTGTGTTTCAAGAAAGAGGAACCCATCCCAAACTGGGCGACTCGGTGGTGTCCTGGGTCAGCCACCGAAAAGGCGAGAAGGGATACCCTCCCACAAAGGCGCCCCTTAGGGCCGGATCTGACCTCTAAGTTCGGGTGAGGGGAAGTCACAGGTCACTGGGTGAAGGCAATGAGAACGGTTCCTCAAGTTGATTCAAATTACTCTAGGTTGGTTCTGAGCTTGGCTCTCCCGCAAAAAGAATGGGTCCGTTTTTGGTAAGGATACCCTCCCCTGTGTGTTTCCTTTTGGAAAAGTTAGTGATTATGGGCTATATTCTATTCTGGTTTGCTCTTCGCCCGTAAGCAACAGGTCTAACCCTTTTCTGTCCAAAAGATCTAAGGGGCGGTTTGGCCGCGCCAAAGTACAACTCGGTGCCCAACGACAACGGCTGGCGTTGAGACGTCGCGACCCGGCCGCCTTTGTGCCTCATCGGCCCAATCCTCCCGGACACTCTCGGGTGTGCGGAAGCCGGAATCCGATTCCTGAAGGAGAGTTGCGACCGGGAGGATTCAAAAGATGTGGCCTTCGTCTCCAAATTGGGAAACACCCCCCCCCCCCCGCACCCGAAAAAGATTGGTGGCTTCGCTCGCTTTGGCTCCCAGTTGAAACAACCTCAAAAGAGCATGATCTTTTGGTTTCCCTGCTGAAACAGTGGTTTTCTCCTTGGCTTCCCTTGAAGCTACCAAAGAAAAGGGGCTCCCTTAACAAGTTGAGAGTTTTGCACATGGGTTTCCCTACAAAGCAACCCTGAAAAGGGTTCGGCTCCTTTCCCTGTGAAGCACATACAAAAGGCCCCCCTCAAAAAGGGGCTCTGGCGCAAGCTCGTGTCGGCCATGCCAAATGAAAAAAGCGAATCGATGCTTTAGGGAAGAAGCCAACCCCCCGCCCCCCAACATGTTGTTTGCCTCGGACTCAAAAAGGGACTCACGTCCACTAAGCAACAAAGTGAGGCTACCTTCGGCGTTTCTTTACAACCACTCCCAAAAGGTGCTCAAAAACAACGCAGCGCCACATCGACCCCGCCTCTGCCATGCCAAAGGAAAGCAGTTCTAGCAGCTCCAGCTGTTATTCAGGAAAGGCTTAGGAGTCTTCTTCTCAAAGGTTCTGGCTCCTCGGTGTTTATCTCTGAAGAAAGAGGTCGCGGGTACTCCTTGGGGCGGTCCATGTTCAAAATATTCACATGAGCACCCCTGGCTGGAACACTTCTGGCACCATGAGTTTATTGCTGAGGCTGCAGGGATGCATTGCATATAATCCATGGAGAAGATCGCACAGAGCTTCTCCGAACCTCAAGCGACGCGGCCAGAAACTTGATCTGGGCGAAGCCTTTGCTTTCCTTGGGACAAAGATGTCTACCCATGTGACGCAGTCTTTGGAGCACCCCTACCAGCGCAAGGGAGTTGCGGAACATGCCCGGAGTCGCCCTCTTTCTCTTCTCACCGCACTGTCGCACATGCCGACAGGCATGCGGCTTAGCTAAGGCGGGCGCAAGAACACGGCACTGCCCGGTCTGGACCGAGTCAGGGTTCCCTGTCCCCTTCAACATCGCCCTGGAATCGCCCAGAACGCGCTATATGCCAGACTCTCGCGCACCGCGGTGAAACCTGACAGGCTCGTGACATGCGCGGGAGCACCGAAGTGATCCTCGTACCAACTTGTTCGTGGAACCCAAAACAATGTACCTGTAAGGCAACCATACTTTTCCCAACCTTTTCCGAACTCTTCGCAATCAGCTTGTCTGAGAAGGACCACCTGAAAAGGCACTGGCGCCCGTCAAGGCCCCACTTAGGTCTTCTTTCGCTTCTTCCCGTAGAACCGAGACAAGGCTGCACCCACACCTCACAATCGTCGCATGCAAGCGGGTCTTCAACTCGCTGGTGACACGATGGGTTGCAATGGCACGAACGCTAAACCGCAAAAAAACCTGGCATCAAGTGAGTCTGCCTGACTCTAAAGGACGTCTTGCCGCGCCTATTTATGGCAAGGGGGCCCCTTTCCTGGGCCCTCCTTACACCCCCTGGCAAAAAGTTGACTCTGTTGCTGCTCGGAAGGAACATCAAGTAAAAAAGCTAAAGTCGTACCTTTTGATCATCTGGTTGATCAATGTTCCTGGCAAAAGTTAAGTCAAAGGAATGTCTCCAGTTCCCCAGATGAGGCTCCGGGCCAGGCGGCGCCGCCTCCTGCAGTCAGAATGACTGGTGAACTTCAGGCTTTTCCAATGACCACCCTGGTGAGAAAATTGGCCCAACTACCGGACGCACGCACCTTCCCGGATGCCCCAAAGGCAGGATTGGCCTTGCAACGCCGCGGCAGGCGTTGCAGGGAAGATCGCACTCATCAGCACATCCCTCAATTGCTTGGTGCGCCGGCGTGATTCCATGTTAGCTTTGTGGTTAATGTGAAACTCAGCCGAAACGATCGGCCAACACTGATGTGAAGCTCGGCAGACGAGAAAGTGAGTTTCAGCCGATGCATTTGCGAAATTCCTCAAAAACTGATGTGAAATTCGGCCGACGCTCGGCCGACAGCCTACATTGTTGCCGTGGTTTGCCAGCAGAGCATCCCCACCATCCCAACCCGGACCAACCATCTCGACCCAAAGCCTCCCCAGCCATCCCAAGCGTCCCAATCAAACCTGGGACGTTGCGCACTTCACAAAACTGGAGCATGCCAGCCGTCGGACCGTCCCGCCCAAAGCAACCCTGACCCCGCACCAAACCCACCCTAAACCAGCCTTAAAGCCACCCCAAACAAACCCTAAACCAACCCTAAACCACCCTGAAGCAACCCTGGACCAAAACTAGAGCCACTCAAAACGAACCCGAAGCCAACCCCAGTGCAACCCCAAACCCCCCAAAAGCCAACCCTAAACCCAACCAAAACCCTAAACCAACTCTAAACAGACCATGAACCCGGGTCCAATCCTAAACCAACCCTAAACCAACTCTAAAAACTGCCATGTTTGGTCGCATGGGGACGCGCAGCCTTTGAGCAGGGGAGTCCTCGGCGTGGTTGGCCTCCCTGAGCAGTTTGTTTCTTCAGGCGCGGCGAACGCTGCCCCCTGAACGCGTTCATGCTTGTGGCAACAAGGCACCCCTAGCAGAGGTGCAGGCAGTTCAGCAGTGGGGGACTTTGATAGAAAGTAGTGAGTAGTAAGTAGTAAGTAGTATGTTGTAGGTATAAAGTACAAAGTGGTAAGTATTAAGTAGAACAAAGTAAGGAGTAAATAGTAAGTAGTATGTAATAGGTATGAAGTAATAAGTGTTGGGTAGTAGTAGTACTAGTAGTAGTAGTAGTAGTAGTAGTAGTAGTTGTAGTAGTAGTAGTAGTAGTAGTAGTAGGAGTAGCAGCAGCAGCAGCAGCAGCAGCAGTCGTCGTCGTGGTAGTCGTAGTAGTAGTGCTAGTCGTAGTCGTAGTCGTAGTCGTAGTCGTAGTAGTAGCACTAGTCTTTGTCGTAGTCGTACTCGTAGTAGTAGCAGTAGTAGTAGTAGTAGCAGTCGTAGTTGTAGCAGTGGTAGTAGTAGTAGGAGTAGTCGTAGTAGAAGTCGTCGTAGTAGTAGCAGTGTAGTAGTTTAGAAATGTTTTGACGTAGTAGTAGTAGTAGTAGTAGTAGTAGCAGTAGTAGTGGTACTAACATTGTAGTAGTAGTAGTAGTAGTAGTAGTAGTAGTAGTAGTAGTAGTAGTAGTAGTGGTGAGTAGTAGTAGTACTAGTAGTAGTAGTAGTAGTAGTAGTCGTAGTAGTAGTAGTAGTAGCAAGCTGAATTGAGTATTTGTGGAAAAAGCGAATGATATTGGTGTAATTGTTGAACAACATTCACATTATCATGCGGCTGTTGTCTTTCTTGACTTCTGAAAATCGCAACAATGCCAAATTGCTAAGATTGTAAGCAAGGACATGGTAAGCTGCAAAGAACGTAAACGAAGCCAATGTACCACACAACGTCCTACAGTAACAAATGTTATTCATTGCTTGTCATGATCGATTTTGGGGTTCTTGTTTGCCACGCTCATGTCTCTAAGTCCATCTTCATCTGCAGGGCGAAAAAGGGATGCTATAAACGTCAAGCTTCACATAGCCTTCAGCGCAGCTGTTTCCAGCGGTGGCTTGTTGTGTCTATGCCATCCACGTCCGGTTAAAGTACGCTCAGTCTGGGATGCAACCAGCAGAGTGCAGACTTCCAAAGCTTGCTGCTGGCCTTGGGCTTGTTTGCAACGTGTCGTCGGCGCTCGGGAGCAAATGGGTGTGGCTCAAATCGATGTACCAAAATGGCACCTTGGTAAATGGAGCCAAGGACTAAAACCTGCGCCCCAGCTCTGTAATTTTGAACCACGCCCAAATGGTTTCTCCGCTCGACTTGACTGTGTCTGGATGTTGAGAATCAGCTCATCAGTTGCCGCTCTAATTCTCGAGGCTTCCAGTCGGGAAACGTTGGCATCATTGCTTGCATGCCAAAGTCAGCGATAAATTGTTTTGCTCAGGAATGTCCAAACCGCGCAAGGGTGCCTCAGAGGCGCCGTAACCAAGTTGCTTTCGACGGTTCTCAACAGTACATATGTTGCAGGCAATGCTGGGCAGGCAGAAGCAAAGGCATGTCGCCAAAAAAGTGAGAACCATAATAATGGCGCTGCTTGATCGGATATTCGACACCAGCGACCGAAGGAAGAACATTTTGCGCAATCTGATTACCTCCAGGGTTGCGGACATCTGTGCCATCCTTGCAAATGCTGCGGCACCAACACTGAATAAACTCAAGGTAGCCCAGCTTGGGCAGGCCAAGAAGGCTGGCCGCACGAGATGTCCTGCTGCACAGTGAGTGTTGCCAAACATGCGCAGTGCGCCTGTTGCGCGCCTCACCAATCAAGTATTGGGTAGCAGCACCTGGTAGCAGCAACTGCAAAGAGCTCACCCGAACGGATACATGCGGTGTTTTTGATCCCACAGATATAGCACTCCAGCGTCGCAGACATCAATGTGGTGCCAGCCACCATGCTTGCAAATGCTTCCCAAAAGGCCATCAACACTGAATAAACTCAAGGTAGGAACCAGGGTCCGGGCCAAGCTTGGGCAGGCAGGGATGGTCAGCCAGGCCGAACGCTGGCTGGTGCGACCCGAACGAATGGGCGTAATTGGCACAACCTGATTGCCTTCATCCATGCGACGCCAGCAGCCATGCTCGCAAGTGCTGTCTAACCGAACGACGCTTACACGGGCAGCGGCGGTCAGCTGGGCCCAAGGAAAAGGCTGGCTGCAAGAGAGCGCACTTCCCTGGTGCGTAACCTGTTGGCTTGGGAGTGATGCCAAGCATGTGAGGGGCACATATTGTGAGGAATCAAGAAGTTGTCGATGCCAGGTACCGCGAAAGGCGCACAAGACAGAAATTGCAGCGCTTTCAACTGGTGTGGCTTCTGGTCTTAAGTTGTAGGGGGCAAGCAAAAGTGATATAAAGGCAAAACCAATGGAGTACCCAGACAAGCCAGTATGGATCCGAACTTCTGCGAACCCTGGGCCTCTGCCACGAACTTCTGCAAACCCCGGCCCCTTCTGCAAAATTCTGCAATCCCCCGGCACCTCTGATGATTGCAATTTAAGCACGATCTGACAAAAAGTCTGCTGAGCAGAAAGGTTGCTTTTCCCTTGCCCCGTCCGGGCGGAGATTGTCTTAAAAGAGCGGGAGTGTAACAAGGGACTTTCGAGCACTTAGTTGTTTCGCGAAGGATAGTTGCTCATGAACGAAAACAGCAAGAAGAAAGAACTGCTACTAATTTGAACATCGAGTTGTAAAACCAACGACATCTGGAAGTTCAAGGATCAGAACCAGGCATCTTTAACTTTTACACGTTTTGCAATGCATACATCCGAGCTGCCCCAGCTGCAAGCATTGCCATAACCAACACTAAATCAACTCATGGTAGGCAGCAGGCTTAAGCTGGGCCTGCCATGCAAGTTGCAGCACAGGGAGTTGTCAGACATTCAAAATGGCCATGTTGCGACATGCTTTGAGCAAGCTGTAAATGAAAGGAAGCGCGAAGAACTCCCACGATTGGATTGGCCAGATTGGAAGATGCCCTGTTTTCAACTTGTGTCCCGCAGCACATACAGCTCACACTACATGACACCTGAATGCAGACAGCTGTGTGGCGCGTTTGCCGCCATGCTTGCACATACTCAAGGTAGGAACCAGGGTTCGAGCCAAGCTTGGGCAAGCAAAGATGGCTGACCCACAAGAACACACTTCCATGGCGCGTGTCCCTCTGCACAGGGAGTGTTTTTGGTAGCAGCAACCGTAAAGAGCTCACCCGAACGGATAAATGCGGTGTGTGCGAGTTCTATCTTTCCGATAGCAGATATGGCACAATCTGATTACCTGCAGCATTGCAGACATCAATGCGGTGCCAGCCACCATGCTTGCAAACGCTGCCCAAACGGCCATCAACACTGAATAAACTCAAGGTAGGAACCAGGGTCCGGGCCAAGCTTGGGCAGGCAGGGATGGTCAGCCAGGCCGAACGCTGGCACTGAATAGACTCGCGATAGAAGGCAGGCTTAAGCTCGGCCTAAGGTGGAGAGCGGCGCATCTTCCTGGCAGGTGTTCTGCCGCGCTGGACAGATTGCCAAGCATGTAAAACGCGCCCGTTGTGCAGCTCCCTGATCAAGTGTTCAATGCCAGCGACCATAAAGGGCTGACTTGAGCAAATTGGCAAAACTGAGAAATGAGCTGCTTTCACATTGCTTCCTGTAGCACATGCAGCGCACACTGATTACCCTGCCAAACATGTGAAGCGCGCCTGTTGCGCGCCTCACAGTTCACAGGCAGTAACCGTACCGAGCTCACCGAACGGATGGGCGTTGGGAAACTCGTTGCTTGTGAGTCCTTTCAGGCACGGCGCAATCTGAAAAAACCTCCGTCCGCCCGACGCCAGGCGCGATCCTTGATATTGACAGCTGTGCTGCAGCCGCCATGCTTGCGCATGCTGACACAGCCGTCAGCACTGAATAAACTCAAGGCTGGAAGCAGGGTTCGGATGGTCAGTCAGGCTGAAGGCGAAGGCTAGCGGCACAAGAGTGAACTTCCACGGTGCGCATCCTGCTGCACAGGGAGTGCTGCCAAACATGTGAAGCGCACCTGTCGCGCGCCTCACCGATCACGTGTTCAGTGGCAGCAACCGCAAAGACCCAAACCGAACGCATGTGCATGATTTGGAAATGTGATGTGTTCGAGTTCTTTCCCATAGGAGGTACGGCGCCATGCTTGCAAATGCTGCCCAAACGGCCATCGCAACTGAACAAACTCAAGCCAGGAACCAGGGTCCGGGCCCAGCTTGAGCAGGCAGGGATGGTCAGCCAGGCCGAAGAGCTGGCCGCACAAGGGCGCACTTGCATGGTGCGTGCCCTGCTGCACCGGGAGTGCTGCCAAACATGTGAAGCGCGCCTGTGCGCTTCACGGATCAAACGTTCGGTGGAACCTACCGTAAAGACCCGAACGGATGGGCGTTGGGAAATTGTTGCTGAGTCCTTTGAAACTTTCGGGTCGCACGGCGTAATCTATTTACCTGCTGCCCTCCGGAGATCTGTGCGCGTTTTTAAAACGCGCTTGCCAATGCAGCCCAACCGGCTCGCTCACGGTGGGAAGCTTAAGCTCACGAACGCTGATCTTCCTGACGTGTATCCTGCTGCGCTAATAAAAAGGTTACCAAACATGTGAAACACGCCTGTTGTGAAGCTCACTGATCCAGAGCTTCATGCCAGCAACCATGAAGGGCTCATCTGAGCAGATTGGCCAAATTGGGAAACGCTTTGCCTTCACGTTGCTTCCTACAGCACACTGATTGTCACTTGAATGCCAGACATCTGTGCAGTGAGCTGCCATGCTTGCAAGCGCTGCCCAACTGGCCACCGAAACCGAACAAACTCAAGACAGGAAGCGGGGTTTCAGTCAGCTGGGCGCAAGGAAAAGGCTGGCTGCCCGAAAGCGCGCTTCCCTGGCTGGCAACCTGCTGCGTTGGGAGTGTTGCCAAGAATGTGAAATGCCCATATTACAATGTTCATTGAAAAAGCTGTCGATACCAGGAACCGTGAAGGGCTCACGCGAACGGATTCGGACATACAGAAATCAAGTATTTTCAAGTGGCGTCTGATAGCAGACAAACACACGCACGTCCTGCACTGCATACACCCGAGCGGAGCCAGCCACAATGCTTGCCAATGCTGTCGAACCGGCCACCAACACTGAATAAACTCACAGTAGGAAGCAGACTTTTGGCTGGGCCTAAGGCAAAGGCTGGCTGCACAAGAGAGCGCATCCCTGGCATGTAAGCTGCAGCACAGGGAGTTGCCTTTTGCGATGCTCATTGAACAAGTTGACACTGCCAGGAATCGCACCCACGCATATTGCTGAATTTTGGAAATGGATTTGCTTTAGAATCGCAGACAGCTGCGCGGCGCCAGCCGCCATGCTTGCAAATGCTGCCCAAAAGGCCATCAACACTGAACAAGCTCAAGGTATAAAGCAGGGTCCGGGCCAAGCTTGGGCAGGCAGGGATGGTCAGCCAGGCCGAAGGCGAAGGCTGGCCGCACAAGAGCGCGCTTGCATGATGCGTTTCCTGCTGCACGGGGAGTGCGCTGCACGCTTGCACCTGCTGTGAAGCTCACTGATCCAGTGTTCACTGCCAGCAACCATCCTGAACAGAATGGCCAAATCTGGAAATGCTTTTCACGTGGCCTCCTGCAGCACGCTGATAGTCACTTGACGCTGCATACATCCAAGCGGCGTCGGCCGCAATTCTTGAAAATTCCTCCTAAGCGCCTAACCGGCCACCGACACTGAATAAACTCAACGAAAGCTTGGGCAGGGAGGGATGGTCAGTGCCGAAGGCGAAGGCTGGCACGAGATCGCATTTCCACGGCCCCTGCACAGGAAGAGCTGCCAAACGCGTGTGCGCCTGTTGCGCTGATCAGTTCGGTGGCAGCAACCATAAAGAGCTCACCCGAACGGACAAACTAAAGGCAAAACCAATGGAGTACCCAGACAAGCCAGTATGCAACCGAACTTCTGCGAACCCCGGCCCCTGCCGCCAATTTCTGCAAACTCCTGGCACCTCCCAGGAACTTCTTCAACCCCCACGCCCCTTCTCGTGAAACTTCTGCGATCGGCAAGTTTCTGCGAATCGCAGCCCCCTACCACGAACCCCACAAAAGCCAAGAGCGGTACCACGAACTCAAGCAAGTTCTGCGAACCTCCAGGGACTTCCGCGAAGCAATCTGTATACTTCTCCAGCCTGCGTACCCCTTTGGTTATGATAAATGTGGTGTTTGAGGAAGGCGAAGGCTGGCCGCACGAGAGTCTGCTGCACAGGGACTGTTGCAAAACATGTGATGTGCGCCTCTTGTGCGCCTCACTGATCAAGTCTAAGTGGTCCGTTGCAGCCACCGTAAGGAGCTCACCCGAAGTGCAAAATGGATTTGCTGGCGACTTGTTGACAGGAGACACGCGCTGGCTGCTGCTTGGCCTGCAAGCATCGTGGCTTTCGCCACGCTTGCTTCGTAACTACCAGCATCAGGCATGGTCAGCTGGGCAAGGGGCCGGCCATGTTGAATCACAGCGCAGGCTCTGATGCAGTTGCAGCTCACAGCCAGTTGTCGCGCAGTCACTTGACCAACCAGAGTCAGACAGGAACCTGTTAAGGCCTGCCCTGACGGAACATCACTTTTTGGACATCTTGATGGGAAAACATCTCCCAAAGCGCGGCAGGTACCCTTTGGAATGGCAACACCACCGCTGTTCTGAGCTGTGTTTGGGCCAGCTGCGGAAAACGGCCGCTTTCCAAATCTGAAATGCTCTCTGCCCAACACCTTGTTTTGTTCAGACGTCATTGACGGCAACTGGCAGTGGAGATTTGATGTTTGCATGTGGCGGGGGAACAGAATGTCTGAAAGGTGCAGCCCTCTACAGGTTGTGTCTCCCGATTTTGCCACTGTCTATTACTTGTCTCTTCGTGGTTGCGCTTGCTGGCTCGGACATTGTCACGGCTTGTCTGCCTGCATGTCCCCACTTCTCCCCACTTCTCTCCTTGCTTGTCTCTCCACTTGTCTCCCTGCTTGTGGCCCTGCTTGAGCTGTGTGACTCGGACTTTCCCGGCGCTCGCTTCATGACACTTGCAACAAAGCTGTGAGGCTGGAAACAATTGCGCAACCAGGAAGGCTGTATCAGTCGCAATGAAAACGCGGGCGCGAAAGGACGTCTCTGCGCCTAAATGAAAAATTACACCAGCTGAGACCCCAAACAGTTGAGGACTGACGGGCAGGCACAAACATGCCAACGGTTTGCGACTTCTGCGCTTCAACACGGAGAATCAAAATGATGCTTCGCGCTTCAGCACCGCGCCATGAACGCAAGTGTGGCTGCGCAAGCGTGCGGTCACATGGGCAGTTCAGACACACATGTCCAATTCAGACACACATGTGTGTACACGTGGAATACACATATGTATACGACACGCATAGATGTGCTGAGTTGGAAAACAAACGTGTGCTTCTTGGAAGCACACACACATGTGCACGCCTGGAACACACATATGTGTTCACCTACGACACGCTAATGTGTTCAAGAGGAACACACATGTGTGTTCACTTGGAACACAATGAAACGCACGCGCAACTAAAGCACACCTGCGTGTACCCGTGGAAACACATATGTGCACACGTGAGTAAACATAAGTGCTCACCTAAAGCGCACACACATGCGCGCACCTCGAAAACAATGCGTTTTCTGGGGCACATACATGTGTACACCTGGAGAGCAAATAGGTTGTCAGATGCAAAAAATGTTCACCTAGCACATACTAATGTGTTCACGTAAAACACACATCTGTTCACCTGGAGCACAAACACGTGTCCAATTGGAACACACATGTGCGTACACGTGGAACACGCATATGTATACATGTGAACGCACAGATGTGCAGACGTGAACTCTCACATATATGTGCACCCGGAACACACGCGCTCATCAGATAACAGCCATGCGTTCTCCTGGGACGCAACCACGTGTCCAACTGGAACACGCATGTGTGCACACGTGAACACACATATGTGTACACGTGGAACACAGAATTGCATACACGTGAACATACACACATATATGTGCACCCGCAACACACTCGCACACACGAATATTCTGAAAACCAACATGTGTTCACCTGTAACACAAACACGTGTCCAATTGCAACACATATGTGTGCACACGTGCAAACACATATATGTGTGCACTACACACATATGTGTACACCTGGGAGACACACATGTGGACATGTGAACACACACATGCGCACACGTGGAACACACACATGTGTACTTCACACGCGAACACACACGCATATATATATATATGTGTGCAGCCGGAACACACACACATGTGCTTTCATCTGAAAACAAACATGTGTTCACCTGAAACACAAGCACGTGTCCAATTGGAACACACATGTGTGTAAACGTGAACACACACATGTGTAAACGTGGAACACACATATGTGTGCAAATGAACACACATACATGCGCACGCGGAGCAGACACTCACACACGTGTTCATCTGATAGCCAACATGTGTTCTCCTGGAACACATACACGTGTCTGATAAGAACACACATGTGTGTACACGTGAACACAAATATGTGTACACGTGCAACACGCATATGCGCACATCGTGAACACAGGTATGTGTACAGGTGGAACAAACATGAATGTACACGCGAGCACACACATTTATGCGCACCCGGAACACGCGCACACACACACACATGCGCGTTCCTCTCATAACAAATATGCTGGAACACACACATGCGTACAGCTGGAACACACATGTGTGTATGTCTGGAGAGCACATTTCTGCTCACCTGCAACAC
>CAUJNA010000505.1:0-32500 GCA_963377175.1 Effrenium voratum | reverse complement strand
ACAGGCAGGGGCAGTCAGCTAGGCGCAAGGAAAAGGCTGACTGCACAAGAGCGCACTTCCCCGGTGCGTAGCCTGCTGCATTGGGAGTGTTGCCAAGCACGTGAGATGCCCATATTGTGATGTTCATTGAACAAGTTGTCGATGCCAGGAACCGCGAAGGGCTTATCTGAATATATGCGGACAAATAAAGAAATGCAGTGTTTTCAAGTGGTGTCTGATAGCACACAAGTCCCGCGCTGCACACATCTGAGCGGCCCCAGCTGCAAGCATACACTACATCAACTCACGTTTGGCAGCAGGCTTAAGCTGGGCGTCCCATGCAAGTTGCAGCACAGGGAGTTGTCAAACATGCAAAATGGCCATGTTGTGACGTTCATTGTTCTGAATGCCAGGAAGCGCGAAGAACTGCCGCTCGCGGATTGGCAACATTGGAAAATGCCGCGTTTTCAAATTGTAACCCGCAGCATGTACAGAACGCACTGCTTGTCACATGCATTGCAGACAGCTGTGTGGCGCGATTGCCGCCATGCCTGCACATGCTGCTGAACCGGCACCAACACTGACTAAACTTAAGGTACGCTCGGGTAAAGGCTGGCTGCACAAGAGAGCACTTCCCTGGCATGTAAGTTGGCGCGCAGGCAGTTGCCTTTTGCGATGTTTATTGAAGAAGTTTATACTGGCAGGAGCCGCGATGGCATGACCCGGGCAAATTGACAAAATTAGGAAATGCATTGTGTTCGGATTGCAAACAGCAAATGCTGCGCAAACGGCCATCAACACCGAATAAACTCAAGGTAGGAACCAGATATCCGGCCAAGCGTGGACAGGCAGGGAAGGTCAGCTACGCGGAAGGGGAAGGCTGGCTGCACGAGAACACACTTCCACGGCGCGTGTCCTGGTGCACAGGGATTGTTGCGAAACATGCGCAGTGCACCTCTTGTTGGCCTCACTGATCAAGTGTTTCGTGGCAGCAACCGTAAAGAGCTCACCCGAACGGATAAATGCGGTGTTTTCGAGTTCTATCCGATAGCAGATATGGCACAATCTGATTACCTCCAGCATTGCGGACATCTGTGCTGTGCCAGCCGCCATGCTTGCAGATGCTGCCCAAACGGCCATCAACACTGAACAAGCTCAAGGTCGGAGCCGAAGTCGAAGGCCAGCTGGTGCGCGTCTTGCTAAACAGGGAGTGCTGTCAAACATGCGAAGCGCACCAGTTGCGTGCCTCACTGATTAAGGGTTCGGCGGCAACCGTAAAGAGCTCACCCGAACGGAGGGGAGCAATTGGGAAGCTCGTTGATTTCGAGCCCTTTCGGGGAGCAAACACGTCGCAATCTGATTTGCGACGCCAGCCGCAATGCTTGCAAATGCGGCCTAAACGCATGTTCCTGGCCCATTTTCTGCCGCACTGGGAAGATTGCCAAGCATGTGAATGCGCCTGTTGTGCAGCTCCCTGATCAAGTGTTCAACGCCAGCAACCCTCACTTGAGCAGATTGGCAAAATTGACAAGTGCTTTGCTTTCACATTGTTTCCTGTAGCACAAACGGTGCACACTGATTACCGCCTGCATTGCAAACATCTGTGCTGCGCCAGCTGCCATGCTTGCAAATGCTGCCCAACCGGCCATCAACACTGAACGAACTCGATGTATGAAGCAGGATTGGGCAGGCAGGGATGGTCAGTCAGGCCGAAGGCGAAGGCTAGCGGCACAAGAACGAGCTTCCATGGTGCGCGTCCTACCGCACTGGGAGTGATGCCAAACATGTGAAGTGCACCTGTTGTGCGCCTCACTGATGAAGTGTTCAGTGGCAGCAACCACCAAGAGCCAAACCCAACGTATGAGCATGATTGGGAAATGTAGGAGATACGGTGTAATCTGTTTACCTGCTACACTGCGGACATCTGTGCGGCACGTTTTCTGCGCTTGCCAATGCAGCCCAACCGGCTCGCTCACGGTGGGAAGCTTACGCTCAGCCTAAGGCGGAAGCTGCGCGCACGAGCGCGCCTCTTCCTGGCGTGTATCCTGCTGCGCTAATAAAAAAGTTACCACATGTGAAATGTGCCTGTTGTGAGCTCACTGATCCAGAATTTCATGCCAGCAAGCATGAAGGGCTCACCTGAGCAGATTGGCCAAATAGGGAAATGCTTTGTTTTCAAGTTGCTTCCTGCAGCACACTGATTGTCACTTGCGTTCCAGACATCTACGCAGTGCCAGCTGCTATGCTTGCAAGCGCTGCCTAACCGGCCACCGACACCGAGCAATCTCAAGCCAGAAGCGGGGTTTGGGTGAAACTTTGACAGGCAGGGGCAGTCAGCCTGGCGCAAGGAAAAGGCTGACTGCACAAGAGCGCACTTCCCCGGTGCGTAACCTGCTGCATTGGGAGTGTTGCCAAGCACGTGAAATGCCCATATTGTGAAGTTCATTGAACAAGTTGTCGATGCCAGGAACCGCAAAGGGCTCACCCGAACATATTTTGATATACAAACATCGCAGTGTTTTCAAGTGATATCTGATAGCACACATGCGAACACACGGCCTGCACTGCATACATCCGAGCGGCCCCAGCCGCAATGCTTGCAAATGCTGTCGAACCGGCCACCAACACTGAATAAACTCACGGCAGGAAGCAGACTTTTTGCTGGGCCTAAGGCAAAGGCTGCCTGCACAAGAGAGCACTTCCCTGGCATGTAAGTTGGCGCGCAGGCAGTTGCCTTTTGCGATGCTCAGAACCGCCAAGGGATGCCCCGGGCAGATTGGCAAAGCAAGGAATTGCATTGTGTTCGGATTGCAAACAGCAAATGCTGCCCAAACGGCCATCAACACCAAATAAACTCAAGGTAGGAACCAGGGATCCGGCCAAGCTTGGAGCAGGGAAGGTCAGCCACGCGGAAGGGGAAGGCTGGCCGCATGAGAACACACTTCCACGGCGCGTGTCCTGCTGCACGGGGAGTGCGCTGCAGGCTTAAGCTCAGCCTAAGGCGGAGGCTGTGCGCAGGAGCATCTTCCTGGTTTGTCTCCTGCACTGGGAGGGTTGCCAAACAGGTGAAATGCACCTATGGTACAGCTCCCTGATCAAGTGTTCAATGCCAGCAACCATGAAGGGCTCGCTTGAGCAGATTGGCAAAATTGAGACATGTGTTGCTTTCACGTGGCTTCCAGCGCACTTATTGTCACTTGTACTGCGTACATTCGAGCGGCGCCAGCCGCGATGCTGGAAAAATTGTGCCTCAATTGCCAAAAACACTGCATAAACTAAAGGGTTGAACCAGGGATCGGGCCAAGCTTGAACAAGCAGGGACAGTCAGCCACGCCGAAGGCGAAGGCTGGCACGAGTGCGGACTTCCATGGTGCGTCCCCTGCTGCACGGGGAGTGTTGCCAAACATGCGAAGTGCGCCGATTGCGCGCCTCACTGATCAAGCGTCCTGGGGCAGCCACTGTAAAGAGCTGACCCGAACAGCCACATGCGGTTTGGAGTTCTTCCGGATAAGGAAAGAAATATTGAGCGCTCGGGCTGGGCCGCACATTTGGAGTTGCTCTTCTCCATCTGTGAAACTCTTTGGGCACAAAGCAGCTGCAAGTTTCCTGACTTGGGCACCGGGCCTCAATCTCCTGAACCCTAGCTAGCTGCTCGGACTGAGCAATGCAAATCTCTAGTGCCAGTTGTCTTACCACGGACTTAGCTTGAAAGATACACCGAAGTAATAGCAGACGTCAGTCGCGAAATGCAGGCGCCTTGCTGTTCTAGGTCCTACACCGATGCCCCACGTGAAAAGGACAGGGCCCGGTGCAGCCACTGTGAGCTCACCCGAACGGATGGGCGTAACTTGTTGACAGGAGACACGCGCTGACTGACCACTTGGCCTGCAGGAATTAGGGGCATCAGCGTGGCTTTCGCGATGCTTACCCGAAAACTACCAGCATCAGGCATGGTCAGCTGAGTAAGGGGCTGGGCATGTTGAATCACAGCGCAGGCGCTGATGCAGTTGCAGCTCATAGCCAGTCGTCTTGCAGTCATTTCACCAAGAGTCAGACAGGAACCTGTTAAGGCCTGCCCTGATGGAACACTTCGACATCTTGATCGGCGAGCCTCTCCCAAAGCGCGGCACTGTTCTAGGCTCTCGGAATGGGCTAGCGGCAGACACACTACACATCTGAAACGCTCCCAGCGCACGCTTCTTGCCAGTCTGCCTAAGCAAGTCTGATACTCAAACAGCCTCCCAAACAAAAACATGGTACATAATCCAAAACCGCCAAAACCCAAACCACCAATTGCCCTTCCCACAAACATGGCATCTAAAGAGGTACCTGGAACATCCATGTCCTCAAGGGATCAGTCAGGTGCCATGGCAACGGGAGGGTGGCTCCTCCTGCCGCGCCGCGCGACCTGAGCAGTGTTGTTCTTTTTTCAGGCGCAGCCCGCACCAAACTCCACCAAACAATTGGCAGCAAGGAGTGAATATATGTGTGTGTGTGTGTAAAAACTAACATGTGTATGTAGTGTTGAACAGAAATAGATCTGCATATTGCACGTATGTATTATGTTACGGTGTATGAATATATATATATATATATATATGTATATATATATATATATATATATGTATTTGTAAGCATGCAACATGTGAGCATAAATGCACTCACATCTGTATTGGCATATATATATATATATATATATATATATATATATATTTGTGGATCCACAATGCGCCCCATTCTGCCTTCCCACCCACATGACCATGTGCTTTCGGCACGGCCTTGTGCTTGCAGGAAAGGACACCAGCACTCAACCTTGGGCCGCGCACCCTCGGCTTCCACTTCCTCCTCCTCCTCGCTGTCGTCGCCCTCTCCCTCTCCGCCTCCGCTCACTCGGCTCTTGGCTTTCTGCCTCGCGAGGCTTGCGAGGCACGCATGGCACTTGTCTAGTCTATCTCCTTCTCTCGCAGCTGTCTGTCTCTTTTCTCCCCATCACCTGCCTCTTAATCCAGATGTTAGTGAAGGCAGGTAGGTGGTGAGAATAGATAGACAGGAGAGAGAAGCCATCTCAGTCCCTGCGAAATGCCGCTGTCGCTGCGATTTGTCCGCAGGAGACGTGCTAAGCGCCGCGTGCCTCTGCTCTGCACCTTCTTTCAGTGCCTTCCTCTTCATCCGATTTCCCACCTGGGGTGAAAGTCACTTGGAGGTTTCTGACAATGACGGACCCCTTTTTGGATGCATTGAAAGGGAAACCACAAGGAAACAATCCAATTTTCCCAAAACATGTGGGTGTCCTTTTGGTTTCTCTTTAAACCATCGCCACGAGGGTGCCCTCAAAAAATAGCAGGCTGACTGTAACTCAAAGCTTCCAGGAGCCAGGTCCGATTGTCTCAACGGTCCCATCCGTTCGTATCATTCAGATCCTTTTAGGCTGGCCAAGGATCATAAAAAGTTATGTCGTTCCCACGACTCGCTTGCCATAGCTCTGAATCAGTATTAGTTTATTACAATGTTGCCTGTAATTTCCCCACACAAACGCACCAGCAGCAAACTGACTGGCCTTGTTCTTGCCACGCATCTTCTTCTTATTCTTGGTGCTCTCTGCAGCCTGGCCAATGCTTTTTTGTTTCACTACCCACTCTGCGGGTCCTTTGAGGGTACCGTTTTGGGTCGGTATTTAAGGGAAACCAAAAGAAAAAGCACATTTTTTTTGGGGGGGGGACCCCTGCTTTGACACAAGTCAGGTGCTATACTCATGCAACTGTGGTGAGATGCTGTCGCAACCAACAGCTCTACAACGCGCAGGCAGGCGCCTGCTCCTCCTCTTCCTTCTTCTTAGTCTCTTGCCAAGCCTGGGCCCAGAATAACCCTATCCTGCTGTTTCTTGGAGTCCCATGTGTAAATTCAACCTGTCCCTTGCTCATCCATCAGAGCCACAACGTGCGGTTCCTGTCCAACACCATGGGGAAAAAAGTGAGTCCCCTTTGGTTTGGGAGAAAATATAGTAAGTCCCATGGTGTCCCTCATGGACCACCGAATAGTTCGACAGAACCTCATATCCCTTGGACATCCGTCACTTGAGTGACCCTGAATGGTTTCCAACAAGTGGGTGCTCCAAATGCCCGACACATGGTGGTCCTTTGGTCCAAGCTGGAACCCGCTCGTCAGAACCGGTTGGGGCAAATGAACGTTTTTTCGACCCACAAAGCTCAGCTTGCCAGCTCCTGCTACCTCCTAGGCTTGCAGGGTTTCTTCAACTTGTTTCTGCTAGTTCTCCCAACAAACAATGCATCGCCCACGCCGCCAAAGCATCGAAGCCTCAAAAAGGATCCCGCTGGGGCCCTGACTTTGACCACCTCACGGTTGAGCTGGCCGATCTCGTTGGGGTCCAGCCTTGCACTTTGGTCTGAAAAATGGAAGCGAAATCGGTTGCTGTCCCTTTCAGACGTGTGTTACGAAGGGAAACCCAAAGGACACCATGTGTCCTCATATTTGGACCTCTCCCTAAAACGCGTCGGATTCCTTCGAGGTTCCCCAACAAACCGCTAAGGGGAACAAGTCGCAAAAAAGCACGATGCCCCCACCAAAAAAACTGCCGGGACTGTGCCCCTCAGGCTTTGTTGCAAGGATGGTAGTCGTGCAAAACCCATCCAATTGTCAGCCACCCATTGGAACGCCAACACCAGGCCATCCAATTGCCTATCACTGGTTCTGATTAACCCCCTTCCCCACCCTCAATCAGCGAACTGGTTACCGGTTCCAATTAACAACCCCCTGCAACGGGTCTGTTTCCCCACCCTATCAGCAAAAATATTCCCCTCTACCCTGCATTCCTGGAGAACCTTCTCCAGTTCTTTTGGCCTTGGTTGAAACCCGGGATCCACACCCGACGGCCCCGCAAAGCCCACAAACTTGTTGGCAAGCGCCAATATGGTCTTCCCAACAAGCTTAAGCTTTCCTGGGAAGTGAGCCCGCACGTTTTCCCGGAAGCCTCCTTTTTCGGTTTACACGCCAGACCGGTCGAGGTCTCCGGCATGATGGAGTCTGGCTGAAGTTTGTCCAGCAAGGATTGCACCTGCACCCGGCGCCTCTTGAGCCTCCAGACTTCATATTGGGTGAGTAGTTTTGTTGATTGTACCCTTTGGGTGTGCTTTAAGAACCTCTGAACTTCTCCCCCGACTGCTGACCCCCCCCCTGACGTGGCTGACGTCGACGACGTAAGAGAAAGTGACCACTTCCCTCATCTAGTTGGTCAGTCATTCATTCATTCGATATCAACGACCGTGTCACTTCCACATCGTTTCTCTACCTTCAAAATACGACACGTTTCCACGACATGGAACAAACACCGTTGACCGACATCGCCACTCCAAGAAGCAAGCTACAGCCACGACCATTGAAACCAATTGGCACTTTCGACGGCGACAGCCCACCGAGCCCACACGAGAAAAGCCCGCCTCCCGCTCCCTGCGCTGGTTCTTGGTCTGAAACGGATTGGCCTCCGTCGCTTCTCGCGCGTCGGCCCCGTGCGCGCGCAGCAAGCCGCGCCGCCTCGAAGGAATCGAAGTTGGCCTTGCCCGCGCCGGGCACGATGAGACCTCATGCGGCAAACAAGGTGAGCTGCAAAGGTTTGGAAAGCCACTGGTCGTTGCCGGTATACCAAGAGGGGAAGGTAGGTCCAGAGTCCAAAGGAATCTTGTGAGTTGACGAGGAGTCACATTTGAGTCCTTTGCGCGGCCCAATGACACCCAACAACCCTCCAACTCCCTATGCGCTTAACTCCAAATGGCCTAACCGGGCAAACTGTGCACCAGGCCAACACCCCTGAGGCCGGAACTAGACAAGCCGTCCGAGTGGCCCACGCAACACACGTCCTGCGCTGGTTCCCAAAAAAGCCATACCCGTGTCTTGGCACTGGGTTCTATGTCTCGGATTTCCCCATGGTTCCCTCTCCAATTTGAATGTGCTTTGATCGCGGCACTGTTGTGCGCAGGCTCAAATACGTGGCAAGATTGCCTTGTGGCTCAGAGAGCAGAGATGGAGGGCGCAGAGCTTCCGGATTGCGGCAGCTAGGCTGCACTGGACAACTGCCATGTTGCTCAAAGACTGGAGTGCTCCCCTAAGCAGTTGGACATTTCGACGGCGAAGCAGTCCTCGAAGGGTCGGAATCGAGTGCATTCCAGCATGCGCCCCTTGTACCTGTGTCAGGCAAGAATCTCCCCCTCCCGCCCATGGCAACGAGAGCGCACAGCTCGGTAATGAAAGGCCTCAGCAATGGCACGTAGGCGAACGAGGTTTCTTAAGATCCCCTGTCACAGAAGATATACCCCGCACCGAAAGCCGCACCGCACGTGGGACATGGTGGGACCATCGCCAAACCAGTAGGGGCCTCTAACAAACCTCAAGTGCCTTGCAGACTTGCACAAGTCAACGTGCGAGAAACAAGTTGCCGCTTCCCTTACGCCAGGAATGTAGCCTCAATACAACACACCTCACAAATGTGACTGAGAGATCAGAAAGGCTTTATCATCTCTTTTCAATGCAACCCATCCGCTGCCATCATGGCAAATTGACACGTCCCCAAGGCGCCACGTCTCAATCCCTCCAAGGTCCAGGCGTTTGGTGCGGGGTTGCTGTAAAGACGTCCTTCCACGCCTGGCAGGGAAGAGGACCCCAACTTCCCCACCCGATGAACAACAAACGGGTATGAGTTAGAGATGACCTTTCCCGTCCGCATTTTGCCATCCGGTCCTAGGGTCCCCCCTACACTTTTGAGCACTTTTTAAACACACATACCAAATCACCCCATTTTCAACCTCCAAATTGAAACACCTACTAAGTTAATCATGAGAAAAATCAGTATTCTCATCATCAACTTCATTTTTAGCCTAATTTGTCCAACCTTTAACCCAACCCTTACACTCATTCAAAACAACAATCCTAACTACACACTAATTCACACCTCCTCAAAAATGTCACTCAAAAAAATCAATCCACATACCAACAAATGCTCACCCTCAACTTCCAACCATCAAAATATCATTTTTCCACTTCATGATCCAAACTGCAACCCTTTCCCATTTCCAACAAATACGAACAGTCTAAAAAAGAACGCTATGTTCGCCCCGAAAAATGGTTAACCAATGGAAAAGGGAGAATTAAAACCGTTAACCCAAATCAAGGAAACAATCCCAGTAAAATATGGATGGCAAAATGCGGATGGGAAAGGCCTATGTAGGAAAGCACCCCCACGGCTTATACGGGAAAATTAAACTAAAATTACAACATATAAGATCTTATATGTTGTAACTATAGTATAATCAAGAACTGAAACATTCATCTCAATAATAGCTAGCCGCGCTTTCATTATCGCTAAATTCTTCATCCTCGTCATAGAAGTCTTCCGTGCTTAATATACGATAAAATTGGATATGCCATTCTGCCTCTGTTCTGAATGGCATCATTTCCAACATTGCTCTCATTGCGTCGTAATAACCAATTCTCAAGTGTTTTCTTTTGTCATCAATACTATCAATGAACCAGAGCTGTTTAAATTTATTTTCAATATCATATATGTAGGAATAATTATAGAACGCTTTCAATTCTAAATATATGTCATAATCAGATTTGGTATCATCCAATGCTTCAGTTAAAGTCATTGCCCAGAATGGGTTTCTTTTTGCTCTTTCCCAAGTTGGAAAATGGTTTTTAAGAATATCATTATACCTGTAAGGACATATATCATAACAGTGATATGACATAATATTCAATCTAATTTCCAATGGTAGATGATTAATGTCGCACATACTTTACTTAATATATTAAGGTAATATTTCTTTAAATACATTTTCAGGGAAACAGAGACACATGTTTTCAATCAAGAATAAATCCCTGTATCTTCATCATAGTCAATTTGATAAAATGTCATAGTTGAAGCCTTCGGTTCTTTAATTTCTTGTTTAAATAAATATTTCTTTTATTTTTATATTCACCATTGGTTCTATCTACTTCTTTACTTTGATAACTGTTTGTTAACGGTTTCTTCTTTTCCATTTCTTGTAAGATTTCTAAAATTATCTTGTTCTGTTCTAAAACCTTGTTCAGTTTTTTAACAATCTTTTCTAATCCTTCATCCATGTAAATATATTATAAAATAAAACTTTTAAAACTAAATGTTTAAATTATGTTAAATCTACTCTTTAAATACTAATTTTTCATCATTTGTTTAACAGTTTCCTGAGTTTCCTTATCGCCATTATCGGATGGAGTAACTCCCCTCCCAAAGCGTATAGCAATATTATGAACATCTGTTTCTAAGTTGATACTGTCTTTAGTGTTATCAATATTCATTTTCTTATCATTCTTACTTAGTTTGAAACTTGTCGGAATACACGAACATTTACAGTTTCCTTTCTTTTGTATTTCTAATTCATTGTTCATTTCTAACATCTTTTTACACATCGGACAAGCAAACTCAATAACTGATGTTTCTTTAACAATTTCTTCTTTTTCTTCATCAGTTGAAGAAACAACTGGTTCAGTCTTATTCTTTTTCTTTCTTCCCATTCATATTAATATTTACATTTTTATTTTTGATATTTTGTATCACAAACTTAATTATTTCTAAAGCAAAATAGCATACTTTCTTGCACCTATTATCAGTTATAACAACTTGTTCTAAATTCTCTACTTCATCTATTATATCAATATAATCCGAATAGCTTCTATTCATATAAAATAATAAATATAAAATATTTTTTAAATAACTTTAATATTATTTTATTATGTCAGATGTTCCAATAATAAAACCAATAAACATAACTAAATATGAATTCAAACAATCTAAATATGAGCATGTGCCAAAATTACCATTTAGAAGTATTATAGTTGCGAGTTCGACAGGTGGCAAAACAGTCTTGGTTCAGAACCTTATCTTAAATGTTTATAGAAATTCATTTGCAAGAATATTTATATTTTCCCCCAGCGTTCATAATGACCCAACCTTTACAGAAGTTAAAAAATATATCAGGGATGAATTGCACGTGGATGATGAAAAAGAACAAATTTATTTTGATAATTATAATCCAAGTGATTTAGAAAATGTAATTGAAAGACAGAAGAAAATAATTAATTATATGAAATCTAAAAAGATAAAGAAACTACATTCAATATTAATCGTTATAGACGATCATGCCGACGATCCTAAATTTGTGAGATATAGTAAATTATTACATGGATTATTTACAAGAGGTAGGCACGATGCAGTAAGCGTAATTTGTTCAACACAGAAATACAATGTTTTGGCGCCTATCATTCGTTTAAATGCCAGTTCATTATATATTTTTAGGTTGAAAAATGCCAGTGAATCAATGAGTTTTATTGAAGAAAATAGCGCCATTGTTGACAAACAGCAATTATTAGATATGTATCATCAAGCAGTGAATGACGCACCTTATAGTTTCTTCTACGTGAATATGAATGCTAAGAATGTGAATGACATGTTTTTTCTCCGTTTTGAACAGGCATTTCAAATTACAAATGATGAATAAAGATATTCTAATTTAATATAATATAATAATATGCCAATGAAACTATGTAGATGTGGTGGATTTTATCGTAGAGGTAATTACAATTTTCATACTAATTCTTGGATACATAAACTTTATAAAGTGTTAAAAAGACGACCAACAGACGAGGAATTATTAAGATTTCAAAATAATTTTGTTGATGAAGAAGATTTAATAGATGATATGTGTAGCAACGCCTCAACAAAATTACCCGAAAGTGAAATGACAGATTATGATAGTAATTAATAATATTAATGTATGTTAATATTATCAATTTAGAATAAAGAATAGCTACATAAATTTAAGGCAGGAAATTTATAATATGTTTTATCTTTTTTACATTCATTAACTTTTTCTAATTTATTTATTATTGCTTTCAATGAATTTATTTGTAGAATATCAATTCTTGACATTTCACTTATCGTATTTACATCTATATCTTTTATTACTTTAATAGCCTCTTCATCATCAATTTCTACTGGTTTTGATTTACTTGAACCCATTATATATAATATTATTTAGATTTTAATTTTTCAAAATTATATTTTTGTTTTTCTTCTCCGTCTTCTTCTTCTTCGTCTTCAGTTGGTGCTGGTATTTCTGTTGGACTTTCAGATGAAGAACTATGAACAGTAATAGGTGGCGAACTATGAACACTAATAGCTTCATTTGATGAATTGCTACTGCTACCTTGTGCATTTCCTGCTGTTATTTGATTAACTAAATCTGCGATATTTATTGTTGTTGCAATTGCGCTATGTGATAAGTTTAATATTACATCTGCTACTGTAGCGCCGTTGTGTAGCATTATTTCTATCATTTTTGTCAGTTTGAATCTTTTTTCTTCTTCGTCGCTGTCCTCCTCGTCTGGTGGTTTCTTTGGCGGTGGTTCTGGTGGTTTGTTGTTGTCGAGCATTTTAGTAAAGGCTGGCACCATTGCATCGCGTTGGTTTTTCAGGGTTTGTGTCGCTTGCGCTCTTGTTGGCTCATGTCTTTTGTATGTGTTGTGCCAAAAGTTTTTAAGCATTATTTTAAACATATTATCTTGGTTTTCCTTTACCTTAAACGCTTCGAATGTCATATTTAATTGCTGATTTGCATCATTGTATAACTTTTCTTGAGTCTCTCTGGTTTCTGTGGCGATTTTATCTGTATTGGTTGCAATGTCAATAAATTCTCTCGGTATGCCCTTTTTCATCATTTTCGGTGGTTGTGTTGTTGTTGGTGTGTTTGGTTTTGTTAGGTTATGTATTGAAAAACTGTCGTCGTGATCATAATTATCATTGAACTTCTGCTTCTTTCTTTTCAGTATATTTTTAGTTAATATTATCATTATTATTATTTATATTTTTATTTCTTACCTTTACCCTTAAAACCTGTCTTGAGTTCTTCTATTCTACCTTTGCTTAAATTTGCTATCCAACCGCCATTATCAATAGTGTCTAAAATCATATCCACTAAATATTCTTTGTATGATCTCGCCTTGCCTCTGCCCTTGTGTTTCAATTCTTCTTGTATTTCGCTTTCTTCTGGCACTTGAATTCCTCTTAAATAAACTGAAATTTAATATCATTTACTGTTTTATTAGGGTTGTCTTTCCAGTAAGCGGGACTAATAGTATTATCTATTGTTGTTTTAAACAATGGCGTCATTGGCAATGGTGGTGGTTGTTGGGTTGTTGAACTTGATGCTCCTGTTGCTTGTTGAACTGGTGTCGCGTCAAAATTGTCATCTACTGCTTGAGGTGATTGTTCAACATCTTCTACGTGCATTGTTTGCTGGTCGTCTGCTACTGCTCCACCTGCTGGCGCTTGTCGTGGTTCTGTTGGTGCTGATTGTCTGTTTGCCACCATTTTATGAAATAATGTCCCGCCCATCTCTCTTAAATTTGATGCCATCGCTCTGCCTACTTCTTCCGCTTTCCGCTTTGTTGCAGTTGCTATATCTTGTAATTGTGTATCTACCATTGCCTCGTGTTGTCTTGTCGTTTGTTGTGGTGTTGAAAAATCATATTCGTCTGCTATTGCTTGGTCGTTTGCTTGGACTGGTGTTTCTGCATTCATTTTGTGAACTGCATAAGTATTCCCGTTTCTGCGTGCTTCTTGTTTCATCATTATCTCTCTCATTTGCCTGTCTAATATTCTCATTTGTTGGTCTTTCAATAATTCTAAATGGTCGCTTCCATCAAAAAAACTACCCTGAGGACTTGCTTTAAAAAAGGTAGCATCTCGGTTAGGTAGTTTTCCCGTTATTAAATCATTTTCGCCTATTAAATTAGCGATTTCTTCATAAGTAGGTCGTCGTTTCAATCCAAATTTTGCATATGGATTTATTAATTCTAAACTTTGGGTTGTTGTCATATTGATATAATATTAATTAGAAAATATTATATTGATATTTTTGTGAAAAATGTTATTAATAATAAGATTTTATTGTTAAGAATCATATTTTTGTGAAAAATATTATTAATCTATACCAATATGTTTTAAGTAAATATTAACTTTTGTATCTTCATACCATTTATTTAAATGTTCTTTTGTTGCATGTGGTAAGTTAGGACGATATAATTCGCCCATCATTCTATCCAGCTCATTTACATAGTTTGCTCTCTTATTTCCTTCGTCAATCTTTTTCCTTAATGCTACCGATGCTTCTTGTGAGTTTCTTAATTTCATTTGTTCATGTAGGTGTTTTAGATATTCTGCATTTTTTAGATCAAATGGACTATATTTAATTTGTGAGGATTGTAAAAATACTTTACCTTTATTTTTCAAATTATTTCGTTTATGAAATTTATACATTATATATTTATCATAGATTTTAATTTTAATCGTAAAGAATGCTACCCGACTCGCGTAATTCCAGAACAGACTCCGAAATCATGTGCACAAACACCTCGCGCACATCTTCATCAGCTGTTGGTGCTCTATTACTTCCTTTCAGTTTGAATACTAACAGACCACCCATCTTTGTATTCTGTCCAGTAAAATTAGTGTCTGCCATTTTCTCAAATGAAATCCCAATAACGAGCTTGTCTTCTCTGTAGCGTTTATATGAAATGCTAAAGGCGTCTTGATCAGGGTTCAAATAGTGTAATGTTCTTCGGAGGTAGTAGGCACTCTCGGCGAGGCTCTGGCATTCAAACTCTGGATATTTCTTATTATTAATTTGTAATTGCCACGTTAAATTTAAATCTGAATTTTGAAAGCCCTTTCCTTGGTATGTCGCGCGATCAGCTCCATCTGGATTAGGACCGTCAAAAATACGAGAATTAATCATAGGATTGTAAAAATAATTCCATCGCTTGTAAATGTAGTTGTCTTGTCTGTAATAATTAGTATTTTGTGGGTCAGTTCCTGCTCTTGGTGGGCGATATAGTGTAATGAAACAACCATTCAATTTAGAAGCGGATTTAACAATGTTCATATTAATTTCAGTTCCTGCCGCGTTGAATGATTGTGTCATAGTGTGATACATAGGAAATACTAATTTCAAACTTTGACCCTCTAACAAATGCTTTACTATATTATTGTTGACCGTATTGTCCAATTGAATTACCTCAGCTCTAATGATTACGTTATTTAATTCCCACTGCGTTGAAGTATCGCCGGTTGTGAAATAATAGCCGTATTTGTCAGTATATGCGTTGTTGATTAAATCCCCCGCTGCGTCACGAGTAGCAAATGGTGTAATTACTGGTGCGTGCCCATCCGATACAATTGTAAATTCTAATTCAAGTGGTGCATAACGAAGCGGTAAATAATAGTTGCTTTCTAACAGTCCGCATACTGGTTTATGTCCTAATCTCATATAACCATTAGATCCGGGAATTCCTGCAACTGAATGGCGGGTATATCGTGCTGTTAAATCGCCCCAATTGTTATGGTCTCCTGCGACGACTGTCACGGCATCTGGTGCTGTTCCAGTAGTTCCTCGTTCATTCTTAGCATCAATAAATTCTGCTAATCCAGTAGCATATGTGTGTCGCCAGTCATCATCCCAACGAGGATTAGCGCTACTTTCTAAATCGTCCATATCTCTAGCATCTTGACTTTTAAAGGAGTTATACAATTCACAATGCCTATTGTATTCAATAATATCCTGAACTTGCTGACCTCCAACAGTGCATCTGTAACGACTGAAGAAGGATGATAAATTACCTACCGGGCGTAAAAAATGGCTTCGTGTTCCGTCGGAGTTTTGAAGATTGGCAAATAAACGAATAGAAGATAAATCAATATATGTGTTGTCTTCACCTGTTATATGAAATCTAATATTTTTGTTTCCTGCCTTTGGACTATAGACATTACTACCCGATGGAAAATAATTAACGTGTCGTCGGTCTGTGATGTATTGTGCTGTTTCTGGAAGTCCAAAATTTAACGAGTTAATCATTGTAGTTTCACTTTCTGCAATTATATTATCCATTACTTATATATGATAAACTTAGATTTTATTTTTTTATTTTTATATTTTTCTTATGTGGAAGCATTGCAGTAGAATTATTTGAAGTTGTATTTTTTATAGTATTTATTAAATAATTGTTTTTTGTATCAACTATATCTTTTATAGTATCATAATCTAAATTCTTATATTGTTTATCGTATTTTGACGGTTCTTTTGTCAGTTTCTTCTCTAATGGAATTTTGTTTTGCTTGTCTTTGTTTCTATACATATTATTAATATTATTGATATTTTATTGTTCTGGTGTTGAATTGGGATTAAACCCATTAGAAATATCAGTAGTAGGATTTATACTTGTGAGTCCATTTCCTTCCCAATTATTGAAACTGTGTTTATCTAATAAATTATTGCTTTCTATTTCTCCAGTTATTGCCGCGTCATCAAACATTGCTATAGGATCTCCGCGATTTCTAAATCGTAAGTATCGCGGGTTTTTCTGTTGATTACTTCCTGATACAAAAGGTGATGAATAAACAGTAGTAGCATATTTGTTTCCGTGTCTATTGTTAATTTCTTGAACAACGGATGAGCCGAGGGAATGGCCGACCAGTCTATTAACATCTGGATTTTTACTTAATTCTTCCATTGTGTCTTTATATCTTTCGCTTAATTGAATATTATGAGTAGGAATAAAAAACAAATCTGCAATGACATCATTGACTTTGTGGCCTAGTCCTGTTTTAGCACCAGTGCCACCAATATATAATGTGTTACCTATTCTTGTTATTCCATTCACATTTGAATACGCGGCGTCTAAACCCTTGACATCATCAATTTTATTTTTATTTTGAACATTAATTTCTTCAGCATATCGTGTCTTATGTTTCATTATTTGCTTATCAAAATGTTTATTGAAACATCCTATTTTGTCTTCCAATTTCTTTTTATTGTTAAAAAATACATCTTCTATTAAATCCTTACCTGCAGTATATGCTTTATCACTTGCTACGCCTGCCATCATTTGTGTAGGCGATCTGCCTTCAATAGCACCTAATAATAATTGTCTTCCTATCATATAATAATAATTACATAATAATTTCTATTGTATATTATATTTATGAGTGATAGGTTAACATATAAAAAAATCTATGTTGATAGTGCCTACAGATTACAAGAAAGTAATTCTACCAGCGATTTTATTATAGAACTTGACCAAAACTTTGAAGTTCCACCAAGAACAAAAATGTTCGTGACTGAGTGCTCATTCAGCACTCCGTTTTATACAACAGAGAAAGGTTTTACGAATTTATGTATATTATGTTGTATAATAGTTCCAATGTCTTATTAAGAAGCACTGCCGTTGATGTATCCGGTGAAATTTATTATGCCAATCAATTATCATTTAAAATACAATCAGA
Organism: Effrenium voratum; assembly: GCA_963377175.1. Lineage (NCBI taxonomy): Eukaryota > Dinophyceae > Suessiales > Symbiodiniaceae > Effrenium > Effrenium voratum. Next base: position 15,135 of record CAUJNA010000505.1, on the reverse strand, counting down.
ATTAAACGCGGCATTTAATGATATTGCACCTGACTTATTCTTAACAGTATACGGACAAAGCGAGAGAAAGATGGAGCTTAAATTAAATGACCCTCTAACTTACAAAATCAAAATACCTACAGATGAAGAATTAGAAACTTATGTAAATGGCGAATGGAACAGAGGACAGTTTGAATATGACAATTTAAGACCAAAATCTATTAATTATTTATTAAGTAATTATATTGCCTATGATCCTGCGTCATCTTGGTTAAGTGGATACTTTAATTTAGTTCCCTTTCAGAATATATACATAAATTGTCCTCAATTAAGCGATTATAAATATTCAGCGCCTAATAATTTCAGCAGTTCAGTAATTAAAAAAGTTCAAATTAATCAACAACTTGGCGGAGTTATAACAGATTTTACAGCGCCCATATATGCAGATTTTATTGATGTAGGCGGTAAAAACATTAAGAGACTACACTTTAGAATAACAACTTCAAGAAACGAATTAATTGATTTTCACGGCGTCCCCATTTCCTTTAGCATTTTGTTTCAATTAGATAATTGAATAAACCCCTAAATATTAATATTAATGATATTAAAAATATCAAATTAATAATATTAAAAATAATAAACATATCAAATTATTAATATTAATATTTCTCAATTTGTCCATATAGACAAAATATATAAAACATATAGACAAAATATATAATATATTATATATGTCAGAAGTCGAACCTGAAATTACTAATACAATTGAAGCAGACGCACCAGTAAATGAATTACCACCAATTGAAGAAGAAGAAGCACCAAAGGCAGACACACCAATAGAACCAACGCAAGAAATAAAACATGTAGAACCACTTAAAAACAACTCAAAAACTCAAGCACGCAATGAAAAGAAAATAACCTGTCCAAAATGTCAAAAAACATTAACACTACGCAGTTACAGATACAGTCACGAACGCAATTGCCAAGGACCATTAGAATCTAAACCCATAAAGCCTAAACCAAAAGCAGTTCCAATAGCAAAACCTCAAAGGACAGATCATGAAGTAGCGTACAACGAAGAAAATCAACAACCACAACCGCAACAAAATAATATAATAGCGAACACCCCGCCCCCAAGAAGATCGCAACCACAACCGCCTCCAAACCCGCTACACAATATAGCACAGCATTACCAATTATTGCAAAATGAATATTTGAGACAGAAGCAAGAAAAATATAATGCATTAAATAAAGGTATATTTGGTTCAAGAGGAAAGAAAAGATAAAATATAATTATTATATAACCTACTATATAATAATTATGTTTTCAACATTATCACTGGACGGCTCAAGTAGAATTGTAGCAAGTGAATTAGTATTAATAAATTCAACAGAACCATCAACATTAAGCAGTGTTTATGCTACAAAACAAGAATTAGCAGACACAGCAGGATCATTAGGTGGAGGTTATACAATTGAAGAAGTTGATGTTCTTATTTTAGCACAGAAAAATAAGATAGATGCCAATATTTTAGATATTACTGAATTAAACGCAACATCAACAACTATGTTTAATGAACAAGTAAATCAAAACGCAACAATTACAAGCAACTTTAATAATATAACAGCACACGGATTAACCATAACTTCAATACTACCGACTATATCAGCAAATACAATTAAACTTGATTCTAATTTTAATAACATTAGTTCGAATACACATTTAATCAGTAATTTAAATGCTACAATAACATCGCATATATCATTAATTGACACAAACATTAATAACATAACAGGACACGGAAACACAATAACAACCATTCTTACAGATATAGCAGATTTACAAGCAGGAGCGGGCGCTTCTTGGACTACAGCTGAAAAAACAACTATTCAAGCAGATGTATCAACATTATATACAAACGATACTAATTTATTCAATACTAACACTGCTTACAGTAATACATTTGCTTCAATTATATCAGATAATAATATACAAGATGTATTAATAACTCAAAATTCAAACACAATAAATAGTTTAATATCAGCAGATTTACAAAAGCTAGATAAAATAGATACTAACGCTCAATCAGTAGCAGGTGCTATTAATTTTAGCGATAATGCAACTTTACACAGTGATTTAAACATGCTTACTACTGGTTCTATAATATGGAATAAGTTTAGCTGTACCCCTTCACCAAATTTAGGACTACAAATGACTTTTCAAATGTTTAATCGTGAATTTAATATTAATAGAGATGGTAGAATGTGGATGTCAAGCTCAGGAGGCGTTTGGGAAACGCAAATCGGAGATGCTAATGTTGGTCGTGTATGGATAAAAGATCGATTCGGTTTAGGGGCAGTTGGCGTTGTTAATTATGTTTTAAATTGTGCTGGGCAAGCTCGATTTACAAGCGCTGTCCAGTTTATAGGAACAGACAGTGCAATAAGTCTTAACAATGGTTCATATTTAAATTTTAATAATAATGGTTCAATACGAAGATATACACCAGATGCTACAGAAGGTTTATATATGGCGCATAATAATTTTGTTGCTGTTAGTGTTGGCGATATTACTAATTCTTCTAATCAATATTTTATGTGCGACGGTGCTGTATCAAAAACCATATTCAATAAACCAGTTGATGTATTAGGTGATGTATATACAAACGGCGATTTAACAATGGTTTCTGGTAAGAAAGTTGAAGTCAACCAAGTTCAGTCTGTATCAGGAAATACTTTATTATTACAAAATTCACCGAGTGGCAATGTTCAATTTGGCGACACTTCAAAACTAATAATTAATAATGCTGAAATGTATGTCGATACAAATGATTTCATAATTAGGAATAGCAACACTTCAAACTCTATTAATTTGGTTGTTGGATTATCTGCAACATATGCTGATAATAAAATTATTTTGAATAGTGGAAGCAATAGCGAATTGCGAGGCGATTGGACTATTGACGGCGATATGACTTTTGGAATTGCTCATAAAATCAATTTGAGACATTTAAATAGTGATGCTGTTTTAAGATTAGAAGCATCAACAACTATTGATAGTTATATTGATGGCACTAAATATTTACAATTGGATGATACTCAATTTTCATCATTTAACGGATTTAATTTAAGTAGCGATAAGAGACTGAAAGATAATATAGAAGATGTAGAAGATGATACTGTAAATATGGTAAAAAACATTAAGATTAAAACATTTGTTAAGAATCAAAAAACCAGAAAAACTGAATTAGGATGGATTGCTCAAGATGTTCAACAATACACAAATCCGAAATATAATATTGTAAATGATTCGGGAGAATACTTAACGATGTGTTATGATCGTATGGCTTGTATTAGTTGGGATGCTTTATCAAAACTAATCGATCGTGTAGAGTATTTGGAAAATGAAGTTTTTAAAAAGAAAAAGAAAAAAGACAAGTCAAAATAATATAATATGATCCAAGACATGGAGAAACGATTTAGAATTAAAATTATTAAAAAATGATTAATTTAATCATAATCAATGATTAAATAAACCAATTATTCTACACCACTCGGCATTTTCAGCCCGTAATCTTCAAATTTGTATTTTCTTGGGAAGCCAGTTTTTTGTTTTGGTTTTTGTTCTTCGGGTGCCATTTCAATGCCACTCTCTTTAATCATTTTATCTAATCTTTTTCTATGTGCGGTGTTTAGAGCATTTTGCCTTTTTTTGGCTTTGTATGCTTCATCGTCTCTGACTTTATAATAATAGAGTCGGTTGTAATACGCCAGCATTGTTTTTGTTTCTTCCAGTGTCAAGTCGTCGGGGTGTTTGTCTGTGATCATTACTATAATATTATATGTAACATTTCTTTAAGACATTTTATAGGAAATTAATTTAAATATGAACTCTTCCCTAAATTACACCTAAAGAAAAAATAGTATTAATAAATAATATCTAAAATATACTATGTCATTGTCAAAAACTATAAGAAATAACATCAGGTCATTAAATTCAAGAATTGATAGGTTGGCAGGCGATACCAGGGAAAAAGCCACCGAATTGAGAGATCTATATGAACAGCGAAAAATTGCACAGTTTAGCACCGCATCAACTATTATTGACGGGTTTATCAATGCAACCACCCCAAAGGAAAAAAAGAAATGGGACAAAAAATACGACGATGTGATCCAAAACAACCGTATAAATCTACCGTTGAATGTTAGGATGAAACGAAGCACTGTAACTAACATTGTAAAGCAGTCTAAGGCGAACGATGAGTCATGGACATTAGACGTCATGCTTTACCGCGAAGGTGTTAGGGAAGGTGACAACAAAAAGCCGGCTTTCACATACAAAACAGAATACGGAGAACTCAAATATTACCCCATAACAAAGGACGGTAGGGAGAGAACATACACCGTCAACACCAGCACAAATATAGACGAGTCTGTAGGCAAACGAATTGTAAAAACCAAGGATTATGATCTATTCAGAAAGTTCATTGTAACACTTGCCCAAGATCCAGAATTTGAAACAATGCTAAATATTATGGGTGGGTATGTTGGCGTTGATCAGAAAAAAACAATCGAGATCAACAAGAAGAAGAGGTTAACCAAGATATTGACGCCTTGAAGATCTTGAGGGCCAGAAAGGTGGAAGGTGGACAGCCTAGTAATCCACGACAAGCCAACCTGAGAAGGTCGGAAAACATCAGTATGTATAATACTTACATGTATACCGAGTTGGATACATCGAAAGAAACATTTATGGAAGCAATCCAGAAAGGTAATTATGTAGATAATCAATGTTGGTTGAATACACTCACTGATTATTATAAAGATACCCTAATGAACAACAAGAAGAAAGAACCAATGTCGCGAGGGATGATACTAAAACTAATAAATAAAACAGAACAGGAATTCACAGAGTCGGGGGCGTCAATTGATGACATGATCCCGGTATTTATAAAATACAGAATGCGAGTGAGAATAATAGACCAACTGGGCAAAATCATTTATTCTTATTCACCAGAGATGTTTGACCGCAACATCAGAGCCCTTTATGCAATGGTCAAAAATAATCATATCTACACACTGAATAATAGTATTAAAAGATTGGAACAAAAACAAAATACTGATGATGCATTTGTAGTAAGGGCACGACCCGACTATCATATAAGTGATAGAGAGAAGCCATCGATTTGCAAAATGTTTTCTACTATTGATGACATTTTTGAAATGGTTAAGGCAACAATTGCGAACAGAACCGACAAACAGGAAAAGAACTTTTTAGATTTAGTTCATAGAGAGAATGATCTAAATAAACTATTTTGCGATTTCAAAAATATCGGGTATGAATGCAGGATTGTTCACAAAGCAGGGACTATTTCAGAATTGAGGGCGGACTTCAATAATGTATATCCAAGTATTAGGTCACAGAGTCTGATAGACGATCAGATCAATAGTGACATCACGGTAGACAGAGAAACCGTTTACAACAATATGACTGAAGCAATGTTTACATTCAAAAAGAAATTATTCAATCCAAATCACAAGTCTTATTACAGTCCTACCGATATACAAGTTTTAAATAATTATAGAACCATCGTCCCACAAGGCGAGTTATTCAAGGGCTTGGATAAATTGGATGTTCCAAAACAGGAGATCGACATGAACAAAGCGTTTACAGATGCATTCAATACGATTACCAGAATCGGAGTTTTTAATCAGTTTGATAATTGGAAAGCTTATAATAGTAAATGTAAGATCAAGGATGTAAATATATATTTGGTAAAAGCAGAACTGACACATCGCAATCTGTTTTTTAATAATGATACTAATATAGTTTATGGTATGTTTCTTAAGCATTTTATGCCACTGGCGAGTTGTCCATTACTCACTGCAAACAGCCCCACTTCATCCACAAGGTAGATAATAAAATGTTGGTTGAGGAACTCTGGGGGAAGCGAATAAGCGAAAATATTGAAGAAGACAAGGCAATTAAAAAAATAATAGCCAACTCGATTTTTGGCTTGTTGGAAAAAAGTAAGAACAGCAGTCAGGAACAGCAGTCAGAGATCATTCGTTTTTAATGATCTCAATGAGGCGATCAGCCTTCAGGCAGATGCAGGGGGGAAGTTAAACATGATGAGCAGGAATACTGCCAAGTGGGTTGAGGAATATGATGATAATGGCATGTGGTGCCGTGATAGAGAAGTATCTGAACAAAACGACAATTTATATTATATTCTGAATGTGGTTGATAGGTGCGAGTTGTCCAATGGGTTTCGATTTATTAAAGAAATGCTATTGCAGTATCATAATTTTAAAATGCAATGCGCATATCAAAAATTGACAGAGAACAATGTTAAGGTATTGAGTGTCAAATGCGACGCTTTTGTCGTGGACTGTTCGGGTTTTAATAAGTTTGGTTTGAGAAAGACTCAGCAGTTGCTAGATTTTCACGATGGGATCGGTGGGTGGAAATTAGCCAAGACTCACGATGAGATCCATCATACAGGAAAGCAGTTGTATGAACAGAAGAAGTGTGAATATGTTGATATCCCGATTGTCAAAAGTAAGAGAGTTAACATCATTAATGAGTATGATGAAAATGAATTGGTTGAACTTGTTGAGAAATATAGGTGCTTGATGATTAAGGCTAAATTCGCAGGAGCAGGGAAGTCCACCATCTGCAAGAGCATGGAGAGACTCAAGGGTTATAAAGTGTTGTTCGTGGTTCCTACCAATAATCTGGGTTTGGAGTGCGAAGTGGAAAGCGTCACTGTAAATAAATTCTTCGGTATAGCAGTCAATGACGAGAAGCTAGATAAATACTATCATTCGATGTTTGATGTCATTGTGTTTGACGAGATTTGTTTTAATAATACCTTTGTATTGGCAAAAATCAAGGGCTTTGTTGAGCAGTTCAAGGACAGTAAAATAATGTTGGCAACCGGTGACGCCAAGCAGTTGAGCCCCATAAAAGCACTGACTAACACTAAGAAACACGAGATTTATATGAATGAATGTATTGACAGCATTTTTCCTCATCATTTGTTTTTGGAAGAGTGCAAGCGATTGAAGACGCAGGAGGACAAGGATAAACTTAAAAGTATTTATGCCGACATCTTTGAGCATGAGTTGTCTCTACATGATGTCATCAATAAGTATTTTAAATATACTGATGACATCGCAGGAACAGAAAGCAATGTCGCATATTTAAATAACACTTGTAGAGAGGTTTCAAGGCAGATCAGAAAACGACAGGGCAAACAAAATGAGTTTGAAGTCGGCGAGATCATGATATGCAGAGAGTATAGGAAGACAAAAACCTATAAGTTAAATGTGAATTTTAGGTATGAGATAATTAATATTTCCGATCCTTGGATTACCATTGCTAATATCAAAACACGAGAAGAGATTACGCTAAATATTGGTATCTTGAGAAGTCATTTTATCTTTGCCTTCTGTTATACTTGTCATTCTGTTCAGGGGTGTTCCATTGATGACGATGTCGTGATATTTGATTGGAACCATCATCTGATAACTCGCGAGTTTTTATGGACTGCAATCACTCGTGCCAGGGATTTGAACAGGGTCAAGTTTTACAAATACAGTAGTGATTTAAATGAAGAGTTTAACGCAAAATGCATTATGAATTATTTTGATAGAAAGGTGTTAGCATACAAGGAACAGGATAGGAAAAACAAATTTGAGATCCCAAAAGACAATTATGTGGATGCCGAATGGTTGAAGGACAATGTCAACGGAAAGTGTGCAAATTGTGGCTGTGGTTTCGTGTTGTCAATGGATTCTGGTAATATAAATTCTAATCTGACTTGTCAAAGGTTATGTAATGATCTTCCCCATACAAAGGATAATGTCATTGCCTTCTGTGCTTCTTGCAATAGATGCTTCAGTGATAAAATAACATATTGATATTTATTTTGTAGTATTATATATATGAGTGAGAAAGACAAGACAATCAGTGAGATCTACTACGATCAGGCTGGGTTTGGTAGCATCGCCACCACTTACAAAGATGCAAAAAAGAAAGATGCATCCATAACAATGCAAGATGTCAAGGAGTGGTTTCAAGAGAACGTGGAACGGAAAAAACAACTGTCTGGATACAATTCGTTTATTGCCCCTGATATCAACTTTGAATATCAATTGGATCTGTTTTTTATATCAAAAAATGATTTAGATAATCAAAAATATAGGATAGGCTTATTGCTTATTGATGTATTTTCCCGCAAAGCCGTGGTGGTGCCTATTGCATCCAAGCAACCTGCCGACATCACGGCTGGGATCATGGAGGCATTAAACAAAATGGGAGGGAAACCCAAATTAATTTATTCGGATGACGAGGGGAGTCTCAATACCCAAGATCTTGTCGATTTTTTCAAGGACGAAGGGATCCAAAACTATAAAACACGAGGGCACCCCCATTTCGCCGAGCGTTTCATTCGCACGTTCAAGGACATGCTTTTCAAGAGGGTTGATGCAGACGAGAAAAAGGGAAAGGTTAATATACAATGGGTTGATTATATCCCCGAGATCATGCTGACATACAACAGTAAAATGGTTCATTCTGCCCACGATATGACTCCAAACGATGCCCACAAAAAGGGAAACCATCTTGAGGTCAAGATGAAGCTTGAGATGAACAGAATCAAAACCCGTAAATATCCCCCTGTTAGGGTTGGTGATGAGGTCAAAATATACCGCAAAAAAGGGATTTCCGAGAAAGAAAGAACGAGTTCATGGTCAGCAAACAAGTTCACAATTGAAAGGATTGAGCGAAAACTTGGACAAGACTATTATTATGTCCAAGGTGTGACTCGTGCTTATTTGAGATCGGAAATTCTGAAGGTTTGAAAAATAATATCTAAACGGTTCTAATAGCTGATGAATCTATTAGAACTGTTTAGTGGGACAGGGGTCGGTCGGCCGCATCGCCCGCGATCTGGGGTTCAATGTCATTTCACTGGATTTGAAAAATGCTGATATAAATACTGATATTTTGAAATGGGATTATAAACAATTTGATAGGAACCATTTTGATTTTATTTGGAGTAGTCCCCCATGCACTGAATACAGCAAAGCAAAAACTACAGGAATTAGGAATATTGAATATGCTAATAGTATAGTTTTAAAAACTATTGAAATTATCAAATATTTTAATCCTAAATATTTTGTAATCGAAAATCCCCAAACTGGATTATTAAAAAGTCAGGAGTTTATGAATGAGTTTGATTTTAAAGATGTAGATTATTGTAAATATGGAATGCCTTACAGAAAGAGAACTAGGCTCTGGAATAACATTACAACATGGAAACCTAGAGATTTATGTAAAAAGGATTGTGGCAACATCAGGAATAATAAACATATTGAAACTGCGCAGAGACTGCCAAATGGAAACAAGAAAAAATGGGGAGACAATCCAAAAATACATAAGCAGGAAGACCTATATAAAATACCTAGTAGTTTAATCAGTGAAATTTTGGTGAGTTTGGTTGGTTAAATAATTTGGGGCTGACCACTGCCGGAAAAAGCCCCTTTTTTAACATACACCGCTTTTGGTGTATGCGTACACCGCTTTTGGTGTATGCGTACACCGCTTTTGGTGTATGCGTACACCGCTTTTGGTGTATGCGTACACCGCTTTTGGTGTATGCGTACACCGCTTTTGGTGTATGGTGTTTGTGATAATATTTGTCAATGTATGATATGTGATAATTGCAATAAAATTATAAACGAAATTGATGACATGAATAGCAAATATATTAATACTAGAAATGTTAAAAATATTGATGAAGATTTAGAAATATTTGTGTTTATTAAAATGAATAAGTTCTTGACTGAAGAAGAGTTTGGAAATTTATTATATAAGGGCGATGAGGAAGGAAATGATAATGATTCTATTTTGAAGTATTATAATCTGGTAAAAAGATTATATGGTATGTCTTTTAATATTAGGCGTTTAATGAAAGAAGCATTGAATGATAATGACTTTGATTTTTTAAGTTGTGAGTATGATGTAGATGAACTTAGTTATACAGTAACACATGCAACTAGAACAATGGGCTTGTTTAAAAAGGAAATAGGAAATAATATACATAATGAAAAAACAGCTGATAAAATGATAAAAAGAATTGAAGAAGAATTTTATAATGAATTATAATAAAGTTGAACTCATAATATAATTATAACATGTAAACATTTATATGTTATAATTATAGTGTAATTTTCCCGCATAAGCCGTGGGGGTGCTTTCCTACATAGGCCTTTCCCATCCGCATTTTGCCATCCATATTTTACTGGGATTGTTTTCAAGATTTGGGTTAACGGTTTTAATTCTCCCTTTTCCATTGGTTAACCATTTTTCGGGGAGTGATAATCGACAATGTGTTATTTGGATGGGAAAGGTTGGGTTTATTCATTTTTTAGGTATGTAATCTTGAAAGATCATTTAAGGACATGTATTCATAGCATAATATGGAGAACTCAGAGTGTAGCAGTTGTAGAGTCAATAAACCAATTACTGAATTTAACGGGTTCAAGACATGTAATAAATGTAGAGCGAAGAAGCGAGAGAGGACAGCGAATAATGGATATGTGTATTGTCATGTTTGTGAAAGAAGAGTGAACCCAGAGATTTGGGATTTCCATTTGGTTGGAGGTTGTCACCAAGATAATATGCTCAAACATCTCAAAGCAGATTATCAGAGATTAGTTGAAGACGCACCTACACAAGAATTCAAGGACAAATATTTTCAAGAAGGTCAAGAGAGGATACAAGAACTCAAAATGACAATGCCTTTGTATAATCCAGCTTTGAGAAGAAAGAAAGTTGATCAGGTTGATGGTGAATTGGACTAAAACATGAAGTTGATCATTAGAATATTATGTTTCTAATGATTAACTTAGAGGGTTGTTCAATTTGGTGGTTTTGAATGGTGTAATTTGATAGGTGTATTTAAAAAGTGCTTGAAAGTGTGGGGGGGGGGTAGGACAATGCGGACGGGAGAGGCCATCTCTAACTGTATGGTGGGTAAGTTGGGGAGAAAACAAAACACCCACGCCCCTGCTCCCACATCCCTTCTGTCACAATGCATCTGGCGATGGTCAAAACTATGGCCCTTTTTGGACCCTGCCGCCCAAGGTGCCGCTTCTTAAAGGGGATACAAAAACAAAACAAAAAAACACATGGCCATGGGTCAAAATCCCGTACCCCCAGTGAACATCCCAATCTCCACTAAAATAGACTAAAATGGGTGGTGCACCTACTCCAAAATGGTAGCATTGGTTGTGACCCACAGCCATATGCCACTCACAAGCAAAGAAACCGGGCGCCAACTGTGCGTCACCGGGCCAACAGTGCGTCAATGGGTGATTCTCGAAACTGGGGACCCCCATTTGGTCGTGTTCGACATCAACCAAGCGGGGTATCAAAATAGGGGCAGCCCAAAATGGTGGTATGTAGCCTTTTGGCTTCCCTTCAACCCAGGGTGAACGGAGTGCTTGCACCAAAGCACACACCCACAACTTTGGCTCCTGATCAACAAACTCCCCACTTCCAGGGCTGCCCAAAAATCCCAGGTTTCTTCCAGGGCCGCTCCGCGCCACTACCCTATCTGGGTATAGTTGTCCGGTGTTGCGTCCTTTTCGCGCTGAAGATTGGCAACCCCGGTTGACCGTCGAAACACCGTTTCAACCCGGGTTGCTCTGATCAAACTCACCCAATGGAAGGAAATGACCCAAAAACCGACTGGTCGAAAAAAAACGCGGCGCCCTGCTACCGGACTCACTTCCCCCCCCCCTTCTCTGAAAATGGGCCCTGAGTCTGGCACCTCAAAGCGGCATCCCTTGGCCACGGCCACCATTCCGGTCATCGACCTGACCAAAAAAAATCGCGCGCGGCCCGCGCGACGCGCGCGGAACGGGCGCGAAGATTCGCAAGATGGCCTCGGAGTGTGACCACTTTAGGGTAGAGCCGGGTAGAGCCCCGTGCTCAGCCGGGTGGCGCCGTTGGTTCCTCTAAAGGCTCCGCCCCCGGCTTTTGTCCAAAAAAATGGTTGGTCTTCCTCCAAATGGCACTGGACGGCTGGATATCTTGACCAAACCACATGTCCTTCACAACGAGGAACACTCAAGAAGTCTCCGTCCAGTTGCTCATAGCCATCCAGCACTTGGCAGATGTCTCCAATTCACATCAGATGTTGGTGAGTAAGTTGAGGTTCGTTCATGCCTCAGAGCCACAAATCCCACCGGGATGCGCAACAGCATTGGACCCTGGGTCACGTGCGCGAATGTCTCCTCTTTTGGGGTAAGTGTGACAAAACATAATTTTGGACCTTGCTATTCTCATCCTTGGGGTACGTGACAAAACCGAGAATTTTGGACCCCACAGAACTAGGCCTTGCTGTTCTTTCTGGTTTCCCCTCAAACCAAGGTGAGCCTTTGGGACCTCCGAGCCGCTTCGTGCATCTCTTGCCGAGGGGCACGTCAAGGCTGGTCACGGTGTGGCCATGCGTCCTGGCAGGTTCGCGCGAGATCTCGCGCCCGTCACTAGGGCCACCCCATGTGTGTTGGGTTGTTTGGATGTCCTTCCCCCTCCAAACCCTGGCTTTGGCTCCAAAGTCAGAACTGTACGATTGGCAGCTGGGCAAACAACATTTGTCACCACCGGAACCAAAGAACTAATAGAACAAAGAACAACAGAACAGCATGCCAAGCACAGTGAGAAAGATTTCTGGCCTCATTGTTGTTACCATCATCCAAGTCACCCAAGTGCTGGGTTGAAGGGAAACAACCACCCCCCGTTTTCTGACTTTGACCCCCCAGTCCAAATCATGACCCCCCCGCCGGATAAGAGGGTCGGTCGCATGGCCTGAAGGAGTGCAGAGCCTTGTAGGTCCGCAGATCCCACACCTGTCCCGTGGACCGGAAGCGGCTGTCGAGTTGGCGACCTTGTTCGGGGGGTTCAAGGGAAACCTGGCTGTTGTTTTTCCTTCTTCTTTTTTGGGGGGGAGGGGGGGGGGGTGGGGCCACGCGCATTTTTTGAGATATTGCCCAAGGCGGAGTCGGTGACTAAGCAAGAAAGAAACCATTCTCGCCCCTTTGGTCGTTTTCGATCCCCCTTTAAACACCAACAGGGCACCGTTGCCATTTCAGGACATGTATCGATTCCGATGCTAGGAGAAGCCCGCATGCCAGGCTCAGCTCCTGCCGCGCGCTCGCAAGAATCCGGCCTTCCACTTAGACTCAGCTCCCGCGGTGACCTGGGGCTTAGCAGAAGCTGGAGGGCTGTCCGCACAAATGGGGGGCAACCCTCTCCTTAGGTTTCTTTACCCTGAAAAAGTGGGTAAGGGGCGGCCAAGATGAGGTATCTACTCCTGAATAAGTGGGTTGGTACGGGGCTCCAAGAATGCCAAGATGTATGAACATCTACTTCCACCCTTAGACAAAAGGAATCCGCCATTGGGGGACCCCTATTTTAAGACCAAAATGCTCGCCGTAGAACTCGTCTGAGCGTCTTGCCATGTAGTTGTCGCTGACTGCAAGAGCCATCACCTGCGAATGGTTTCGCACAGCAAAGCCAAGCTGAGCGTGACTGGCTGAGGGTATCTGAATTTGGGGGGTGGGGTTACCAATGCAAGAGAAACCAAATGGGTGTGGGTCAAATTAAACCACCAGGGAACCACAGGTTTTACTCCTTGGTTCCGTTTACAAGGGTTCCATTCTGGGTACCCATGTTTGACCCGCAGATCTCCCGTTTTTGTGACCATCTCAAAACCAAAACAAAAAGCGCCTGCGCATTCTGACAGCCCATCTTGACCACAGGCTCCTTGACGTTCCTTGCAGCACATCCGCAATGTTCATAGAATCCACCCCCCAACCTCACAACCCGGCTCCCCTAGTTTCCTGCAAACGAGGCCTCAATACAGCCTTGTTTAGGGACTAGCTCTTGGAAGATGTGCAGGGGGCCTTATTCCGGCCTTTGAGGAAACAAGGGAGCGGGGTCGGGTGAGGGGGGATCGTATGATAGCTGCACTCATGCTAAGCCAGCGGCGGAGCCCACATTGAGACGACGCCCTGCACAGATGCGCCAGGCTTGACATGGATCTAGTTCTACCGGTGAGGCTAACTTCGGATGTCAACGAGCGCAGCATAGGGGACGCAGTTCGTGCGAACATAACCCCAGGGTTTAGGACGGTTCATCTGACTGGCAGGGCCCTCCGTGTTGCATGCGACGTGAAATCCCGCTCTTAGCTCCCCACTCTATTGTGGCCCACGTGCATGATGCCATTCTTGGGATTCTGCCGTAGGCACCTGACAGAAAGATGCCTGTAGCTGAATCAACCTACAGTCAACCTACCTGCAAGTTGAAAAGAGCAAAAACGTTGAATCCAGCGGTGCAATCCTACTCCAATCAACATCAACTCGAAAGCATGCAAATGAACGATGGCAGTACCCTAAACAAAGAAAATGCTCAAAAGGGCCAAAACCGAAGCCCAATTCTAAGCGTTCAATCGCGGCTCAAAGTCCCACCACAACTGCGCACCCCTGCAGCACGCGCCCCAAACGCTATATACTTAATATGCTACATATACATATATATATATATATATCATACTTTTCGTGTGCTCACACACCTAATCATTTGGATGTATTGTTGTTGAGGCGCAAACGCATGCGGGCACCCTTATACCCTTGATCATTTCCACTGATCCTTGCATCGGTGGGTTCCCTGTGAATTGCTTTCTTGAACCATCCCAATCCGGGATTGTTCCCACTCAGCAGGATTGAGTCTAGAATGATCCTCAGCATCAATCCAAAGATTGCAAGGAAGTGTGCCACCTACTTTCACCAAACCACACACACCCATGAAACAAGGTAGAACCACCGCCAAATTGCCTGACTCTCGCTCCGCTTTGCGGACGATTTCCTTCTTCGCTCCACACTCCCGGGAGCAGTACGTGGCAGGGCCCAAATGCATCTTGTGCTCGGCCACCTGAGTCGAGAAACTGGGACCCAACCATGAGGCTCGGGGTGATCAAAGACAGGGCTCGGGGTGTGTGTGTGTGTGTGTGTGTGTGTGTGTGTGTGTGTGTGTGTGTGTGTGTGTGTGTGTGTGTGTGTGTGTGTGTGTGTGTGTGTGTG